>JANIJG010006532.1:0-14729 GCA_024611175.1 Megaceryle torquata
AATAGATAGTGCATGAAAAGAATCACTGGCAGACCTTTGCTGGCAATATTATATATTTACAATCTCTGGTGTTTGTAAATGCTGGTAGTAGTACTACCCCTCACACTTCTGGTTAAACTGTATTGTTTGTAAAATGTGCGCACAACTTCTCAGCAAAGGAAGTTCTTTAATATTCTTTATTGGCTGGAGGAAAGTGGGTGCCAAATACAACTGTGAAATGGGAAACAATGCACAACGGAAAAGTTCCAGAACATCAACACATCCGTTTCTTTTCTCTGCCATAAATAACCAACACACCCTTAAATACAAGACTAAATGGCTCCAGGAAACATTCATTAATGAAAATCTCCTAGCTCAGCTTCTCACTTTCATTTGGAATTTACATGCCCCAATAAGTTTTCTGACCTAGACAGCAAATATGTCATTCTGTAGGTAATAATAAGCACTGAGATAAACTAAGATAAACTAACTGCTATCTGGAGAGACTTAAACCATCCTCTCACTGTCCAGAATAATAATGTTGAAAGGCATGGCCCTGCTTCTGTTAAAATCACGGACAAAATCCTACACTGAATATATAATGACACAGTGTGCATTCCAACATTTGTCCTTCAGTTTTCTGGAAACCAGAGATAAGGCAGGAAATAAAATAAATGGCCTGCAGATATGTACTACATGCAGATAAGTTTCTTTTTAAAACACAGCAGCTATGATATTTTTCAGGGAAGGTCTTATGATGAGACAGGATGCATTGATAGCGTATTTTCTGCAGATCAGAAGTAGTAGGGTAATCAGACCAGTCATTCGCCTAGGAGATATTTATACAAAAATTAGCATATTTCACTGTACAAAGAGATCACTGACACCAACCATCCGTAACTTTATCACCTTGGAACTTGTACTATTCAGACTTGTCTTAAATAGCATCAGATCTAGAAAGTTTCTTAAATTCCAACAGAGTAATTAAAAATCGAGTCATTAATATGATATTAAAACACCAAAATAACTTCAGAAACTACCCCTACCTCTGATTTCTCCTGACAGCTTCTTCTAATGTCAAAATCACATTTTTCCACTTAAAAAAAACCCCAAAACACAAACCCCCACATCTCTTTCCTCAGTTCCTGTATAGATTCTTTTTTTTTTTTTTTTTGGTATTACAGGGAATCTGCCCTACTAATTAAAAGGCAAAATAATAAAAATTACCATTCCTTGATTTTGTCATATAGAAAATGAGCTGGATCTTCTGCAATTACTCATGGTACACATGGTACCATGTACATGGTACAGGGCTTCCTGACAAGTGAGATACCTGAGAGCCTTTACTAAAGGTGAAATAGTATGAACTGCAGAAAATAAAGGTGCTACAGTTTTATTTAACATTTTCAATTCCTTTGAAAGAAAATTCTTCTGTCACTTTTGTGGATAGATACCTGTATTTATGGGTCTGTCATCTGTGGCACAGGCACAAGCTGCATCCTCCTGAGCCTTGGATACAGACTCTAGGGAGGGCACCAGTGTCAATTAATGAGGTCTGGAAACAGAAAAAGGCAGTGGCAGGCTTTGGTTGGATCAGTCATGTACAATAAAATGACCACCTTCTCCCCAAGCTTTCTGGTGTTACAGATATTCCCAGTTTTGTTGTGATTCAGCTGCTGTTACATGGAAAGAGGGCAGGAGGTCTTCTGGGCTAGAAAAGGAATAGGGTACTAAGTGCAGAAATGGTCTTAGGCAACTGACATACCAAATCTCTTGGTGCCTGGAGTGAAGTGTAGACCACAGAATTAGCTATCCAGCAGACCATCCTAGGGAGAAGAGATTTGGGACTATGAAGAGCTGAGTGATGAGCTGGAAAGCTAACTTCTTAAACCTACTAGCTAGGAGACCCCCTAAGAGAACTCAAAGTCTGTCCATCCTTGGAGTTATGAATATTTCAGTGTGCATCAGGAGAAGATATCTTCTTGGGATTCAAAGTCCAGGGCTTCTCTCCCAACATTGTTTAAAAAACTCCTTCTTTCCAAAGAAGACTGAATTTCTCAAGGAGACTGTGTGAAAGGAGACTCAATCCTTCGTCTTGAGAAGATGGCACAGGTCAACAGGTAGACAACTGTCTCAGGATATCAGAACTAAAGTCAAGCATGCTCTTTAGCCAGAAGAGATCTGAACTCATGTTCATTCAGATGCATGACCCAACCAAAAGGTTCATGCATCTCCTGCTGGTTTACTGAAGCTTCATTCTCTTTGCACATGTAAAAACATTGGAAAGGGATGGGGGGGGGGGACCACAGAAGAGTTGTTCTTTCCAAAATAGCCGTATTTGCTTAGCCTGAGCAGGGAATGTGCAGGATAGCAGGAGTCTGTGTTTTGGGGGACCAGAAATCATCTATTTAGCCAAGATGGGGCATAGCCATGGCCCAGGACCTCCACAGAAGTATGTAAAGTTCTTTACCATCTAAGTTCTGAGAAAAATTATTTACAGCAACTTGGAAAACCTCTGTAGCAAAATGCAGGCAGAAAAATACAAGGAAAAACAGTTACTTTTTCTCTCTGTTCTACTGGTTTACTGGGGAACAAGCGAGGAGCTGCAGGCTTGCCAACTCTTCTAATTTTTATGGGCCTTGTGGTATATATTTTTTAATTGCCTGACTCTTGAGACTGTGGGATTGCGAATATTTCAAGTTTTAAAAGAGGCTGGCATATAGCTGCTGTGGCTTCAAAGAAATGCTGGAGGTCAAGTCCCAGACCTCAAAAACTAAAGGCAAATACAAAGACAGAACGAATCAAGAATCTCCTGGACTGGGAGGGCCAGGCCCATTGCTTCAAACTGTGGAGGGTTGGCAGTATTGGAAATAATCAACTTATTTTTCTAATAAGTCTATTTGACCATGTCTCAGAGAGAACCTGAAACAATCAGATCCCTGGCTTCACCCATGGCCGCAGCATGCTCTCAACAACTCACTGGGGATCTAACGAAACCACCGGCCACTTAAGTGTATGTAACATCTAGTCCCAATTGTGTCGCGGCAACACAACTACAGCCGGATGGCAGCTTGAAATCGTGAACGGCTTCGGCCCGATATAACAAGGACTATCAGCGGCGCGCCCCCGACCCAGCACGGCCTCGGCAGCGGCGACAAGGGCCTGGCCGGGCGGCGGGAGGCGGCGGTACCCCGGGGGCAGGGCCGGCGGTGGCGGCGGCGCCGGGCGGTGCGCGGCGCAGGCTCCTCCCGCGGGCAGCCCGCCAGCCGCTCTCCTCCATCCCTCCCTCTCTGCCTCCCGCCCCGGCTCCATCCCTCCTTCCTGTCGGCGCTGCGCACTGCTGCCCGCCGGAGCTGGGCCGCCCGGGACCACACCGCGGGCAGCCCCCCGCACCCCTCACCCCACGCCGCGGCATGAGGCTGCCGCAGGGCACGGCGAGGCGGCGGCGGGTGAGTGAATGCCGGGCCCTGCTCAGGCGGCTTCTACCGTCGGCGGCCCCCCGGTGGGGCTACGCTCGCACCTGGGAGGCGGCGGCCCAAGGGGCGCGATGATAGATGCCCCCCTCCGTACCTCCATCCTTCCTTCTGCCCGCCCCGGGGAGGTGCCGACGAGGCGGGGCAAAGGGGGGGTTGACAGCCCAGCCAGAACCCGTTGGGGCAGGGGGAGTTTCCAATCTTCCCGCTTGCCTGCTGCTTTCCTGCTGGCGCGGCCGCTGCGACTCGGGTCTCGGGTCTCGGCCGGGAGTGGGGCACAGGTGGCGGCGGCGGCGGCCCCACGGCGGGGGTCGGGTTAGGAGCCGGTGCGGGCGCGGACCGCTGCAGCCTTCCCCGGGGCTGCGGGGGGGGAGACCGGCGGCTCCGCTCTGCCGCCTGCGGCTTAAATAGAGGCTGTGTTTTTGTCAACAGCTCATTCTACTAGCCGGCAGGTTGGTTGGTTCAAGGACTGAACAGCGGGTAAATAATATTTATGCTTCTTTCTGTTCTTTTAAATTATTAAAAAAAAAAAAAAAGTAGCACCCTCTCAAAAAAGGGGAGCTTTGGAGGAGAATCCAGAACCCCTTCTGCAGCTGGGAGCATCCATACATACCATCCATATGCTGTGTGCCTCACCGCACAGTGACTGTACAGGGACACTGGTGCAGTGGCAGCTAGCTCGTCTATTTTCTGAGTGATTGAATTTCTAATGTGTTTAGAGATTGGGTTTAAAAAAGATCTCTCTAAGCCTCTGAGGTAGTTCTGGAAAGAACGTAGTTCACTTGTTAAAATTCAGTACGTGTAAGTAAATTTGAACTGGGCATATTGTGCTGGCATGCCGTGTGTTGCTTTGGTAGGAACTGGTGATACACATGATTTCTTTGTTTTTCAGTTGTAATCGGTGGTGGAGGCCTGGGGAGTGTATAAGAATATAAATGGGAGGATCGAGCTAGCCATCTCCTGTCAAATTCCCCTCAAGGAAACATGGGCATCAATTAGCTTTCTGCACCATTTGAAACCCAGTTTGTTGCCTAAGTAAGGCAGTGTGACTTGCCTTTGACATCTCACCTGGAAGTCATTCTGCCTTTTTTCCTTACAGTAAAGAGAATTCTTTAAATTCTTCTTAAACTCTTAGTTCAACTCCACATGTATCCAGACTGTTAATCAGATTTAGCAGGTTTAGTAGCTGTGGGGAAGGTTAAAGTCCATGTTATGCCATATTCCCTCTCAAACCGGCATGTGGCAATGTCAGGTGAGACAATATGTTGTTTAATGTAGATCTGTCAAAGCACATGTGCTTTATATATAAGCTTTGCATATCCTGTGGGGAAGAATGCACGAATGCCTTGATCTGCAAAATGTCTATGCTTGTCCATAGCTTCTCAACCATTGTATACTACTGTATGGTTTTGGTGATAAAGATAAGCTTTGATTTCTCTATGTTTTTGGTGATAAAGTTAAGCATGTTCCTAGAAGTATCCTGGATTTGGTGCTGATACGAATCAAGATCAAAACAAAAATTATATTTGATGAGAGGAAGGATTAGGATGTGGAAGAGACGGAAACAAACGCAGGGAGTAGACCCACAGAACAAGTAGCACGTAGCTGCATTTGGTTGGTATTGCTCAGCATGAATTGCCTGTTAGCTGCATAGGTGTTCTGCAGGTTACTTCTGAGTGGTCTGCTGATTCTACTAAGAAAAGACAGTCTAGTGTCAGGGCTGTGTATCTACACTTGAAAATGTTGCAAAAGTCCACAAATGCTAAGCTTAAAAGTCATTAACTTGGAGCTGCTTTGGAGTATAGTTATTAGGCATTCAGTAGATCACCCGATTTTGTTTGGTTTTGTTTTCTGTTTATTTAGTCTTCACATCCTTTCATCTTACCACTATTTCACCTTTTCAAACTTATATCAGCATTATTAAGTGGTAACAGTTTCCATTGTGCACTCTTCAAACATAGTGCTTTGGTCAGAACAACCAGTGGCAAGTACTATCTATGATTTAGATTGTGCAAAATCCCTTTAAAGGTGTTGTGAGGAAAAGGATTTAACCTTTAGGTGAGGGCATTCTCGCAGACTTGCTGAAGGCAAGTCAGGAATACGTCGGAACAGTCATCTTTCCATGCAACAGATGCTTTCCAGGAAAGAGGGAAAAACTTATTTTCACAGGTGGCAAAGTTGCTGCTGCTATTTCAGCAGGGAATTCACAAGCACTTTTCAAGTGCTTCATACATTATGATCTATGCCTATATGTTCATATCTGTTTCAAAAAAATGCAGCTCAGGGCTTTAGTAAACATTAAAAAGAAAAATCTGAATTCATTAATATCCATAGATAATGCTAGAACTGAGTCTATAAATGTATTAGAAGTGGCTCTTGTAGCATATGAATGTGAGGTTGTTTAATGGGTGACTGACAGCAAGTTTTTTGTCTTACGAGACAACGTATTTAAAATTGTTATGTTAGTAAGAATTTCACCTGAAAGATGGAACAGTACCTCAAAAAGAGAGTATCTGCCAGTCTTAAACAATCTAGATGTTTGTAAATACTGATTTGATCTTACACAGTGCATTGCATCACAAGGCTGATGCAGATGGATTACATTTTTCTGCAAATGACCCAACAGATAATGTGTAAATGAGGTTCTTTTTCCAGTTACGGTGTGTGGTAGTGGTCAGAGGAATGCAGAGGATGCTAAATTCAGCAGTTCCTGTTGTGTTGATACATTTATTAGATGAAAGCAAAAATGATCTGATACAGTTTTAAATGATAATTTATATTATCTTGTAATGAGCTTATTTGAGCTGTTGAAAGGCAGATTTTGGATAATGGGAGGGAAAACAGAAAAAAGAAATCAGGAGACTTACTGGAGTTAGTTTCATTCCATTTTCAATAATACATATTGATCTAGGACACAGTTACAATAGAAACACTGGGATCTTTGATTCAGACTGTAGTTGAGATACAGAGATGATTGAAGTGAGGCAGTATTAATCAGCAGTAGAAAAAAAGGTCTGATGAGGGAGATTCAAAGATAGCCACATGGGTGGAAGGATTGACAACTCCAATGGGATACTGGTAGCAGTTTGAGAGGGGACGCTGTTGCTTTGTTTTAGACAATTCACATGCAGGGAGACGTGAAGAACAGGTGTCCATTTTACTCTTGTTACCGTAACTAGATAGAATTAGTTGAAATGATTTCATGTTTTCGTTCATCTTTTCCCTTGAGATTTAGTTAGGACTCCTTTTTGACTGATGCATCAAATTTGTGTCTAAAAGTAAGAAAAATAAATTATTTCTCCGTAGAGGTTGAGAAGTGGTAGTGCACTATGCCTTAGAGCTGATCAATATATTTAATTCCATAAACAGTTTAATGGAAAAGATGTAAATAATTATTGGGAGAAGGACCTGGAGCCTATTGTCCCTTGCTTGCAGTGAGTGCCCAGTCAAAAGGACATGGTCCTGCTCTAAGTTGATGCTTACTTAATTTGCAGAGAGAAATGTCATGTACAGAAGGGCTGGAGAAGTCTCCATCCTGCCTTGTTTGTTACATTGACTAGTCTCTGGGGTGCTCAGAGGTGTTTCCCAGACCTCAGCAAGTGTTGGCAGTGGCTGAGCTGCCTTAGGAAAGGGAGCACCATGCCTCTTTTTTTCTTTTTTCTTTTTTTTTTTTTTTTTTTATGACTATGTCTTTAAACAAAAGCAATGGCTTCTGCTTTTTCCAGAGAACCTGATTTTGTGGTTCTGTGCACATTTTATCAGCAGACACAGGCAGGGAATAAGAGTCTAAGCACTGGGCAAGAGTTATGGCCCTGTCAAAGATGAGACTGTGCATCTATGCATGCTGATGCCTACAAAATTAATCATGACCTCTTTTTTTTTTTTTTTTTTTTTTGTGTTTTGTTTCATTCCTTTCTCCCCCCCCCCCCCCTTAGCTGCAGCTAGGTTTAAGCATCAAAAGTTCATTTTCTTTTATAGGTGCTTGAATGTCTTCAGGGATCATCTTCCAGAATTTTAAAGATTTCTTCCAGCAGTGATGAGGCCATATAAGTTTCTAGATGGACAGAGCTGTTTTCTTACCTTTGGGGAGTGGAGAGGCAGCTAGGATATCCATCACCAGCAACTGCAGAGGTTCCCATGTTATTTTCCTGCCTTACATAAACTAGCAGATGGTAATTAGAATGAATGATATCTGGAAGTTCTGATCTGATAGTGAGAAGAATATCCAGAGACGGGTTTTTCAAATGCACCATCATTTTTTTGTTGATGATTGCTCTACTCCCTTCCCTGGAAAATTTGCAATCCCTAGATCTGTGGACTGTGGGAGCCCTCCTGGTGTGCCTGTAAGGTCCTTGCACTTCCTGCAAGCACCAGAAGCTCTCAGCAGGGCCTTTTTGCCACTTTGCTTTCTATCTGCTTTTCCCTGCTGCCGTCTTTTGGAACCACTCCTAGTAGCAAGATTCACTGGAGGCAGAAAGCACTTAAACTAAAAATAGCACCTAACCCATTGGTATGCATGTTGGTCAGGGTGTAAAGTTTTGAAGGGCATATGTCTCCCCTCTTTTCCATGCACAGTCCAGAGCTGGCACTGGAGTGAGGTCAAAGACTGTTGCTACAACAGAAGCAGCTTTCCCTTATCCCACAGGCAGAGAACTGCTGAGCTGTCAGCTGTTGAGTCCAAATTATGCCTTTTACCTCAGGGAGCACAAGTTATAAAAGCACGTGTCATGGGAACAAGGGCAGCACTGTAGCAATTCCCTGCTCCTTCTGCCTTACTTAATACTGTGCCAAAAATCAGACTGGCAGCACAGTCCTCAGCATACGATGGGCAGCCTGTGTTGCCAGATTGATGTTAGGGGAGCACTTGGGAGCAGGATGGCTTCCTTCTCTCTTGGGCCATGTATTCTCAGGGAGCAGTCTTATTTCTCACCTGTAAACCCAGCAATTTAGGGGCAGCTTCCTGATAAATCAAATAGCACAGCCTTTCAGTCAGCCTTGGCCTCCTGAAATTTCCTGAAGTCTTAAGCAGATAAAGTGTCTTTTTCTTTGGGTTGCTTTTATGGTGCAGTATTCTCCTTTCCAGCCAAACAGTTTCACTGATAGAGTAATATTGCTTAGAGGATTACTGTGGGGTTTGGGTTTGTTTGTTTTTGATGTTCCTATATTGATGAGCAACATTATACCAGTGTTCTCTGCTTTTTGACCATCAGTCATAAATACTTACCTTTGGAATATACATACATTGCTAAAATGGAGGTCTATATTTGTGCTTGCTGTGTAGCTATGGCTGCACCAGTAATAGCTTTGTAATATTGACCAAACCTTAATAGCTTCACATCAAAGTAGCCTGATAGTTTGTAATGCATAATCATGATATTTAAATAAAGCAATGTATTTGTATGTTTTCTTTAGGTGATAAACACTGTCTGAAAAGTATGCTGGAATGCTTTTTATGCCTGCATAATTTTGTCATAGCACAAGTTGCTTAAAAATATAATAAAAGTACAAATAACAGATGTGTTTGAAGGTGGTTACACTGTTAGTTCAGCTCAGAAGTGGTCCACGTTTTTTACTTCTGTGCCTTAGCCATCCATCTAAACTAGTTTTGCTGCCTGCCTAAATCAGTTACTTTGCTCTAAGAGGAAATGCAGGCTCAGCTGACTCAATAGCATGGTTAAATGTTTATTATGGATGGTGTGAATATGGTCTATAGCAAGCTTGGCTAGCATGGTGAGCAGAGTAAGCCAGCTCTATCCCAGCTGGCTTTATGCCTTCAAATGCCACATTGTGCTCTTGGGCATGCCACATTTCACCCTAAAGCTTTGAAAACTGCTTTCTCTTCATTTCAAACACTTCAAACATAGAAGCACAGGAAAAGCTGTTTTGGAGCCGCATCATGACCTGGGCCACTTGATGGAAAGTGGTCTAGTCCAGATTTGGACATGTTGATTCCAGGCAGTGCGAAGCGAGCCTGTCTGCAGCATTTAGTCTGGGGATGACAACACCTCCATGTTGCAGTGCACAAGGGTGCTTTGAGCATCTCCAATACTTGTATTTTCTATAACTTTCCAAGCTGCATTTCAAATTATTTGCATGTTTGGGAGTTCTTGAGGAACCTATCTTGGGGAGCCCATAGGAGAGGAAGCTTTGGACAAGTGGGAGACAGGGTATGGCTCTTCTCAGCATGGGCTGGCATGAGCAGGCAGTTGCCTTTGGGGCTGTCTGGTGTTACCTGCCATAGCCTGGCAGCCCTTGTCTCTTCCAAACAGGACTTAACATGGCCACCCAGTTGTTCTTCTGCCAAAAAAGCAATGCTGCTCATCATGTGATGTAACCCTGTTTGTGTGGCTGACCATGGATCTCAATCTGGTTATCTAATGGCCTCTCTTAACTATAAAATCAGTGAGGACAGGGCATCAAAATATCTTTCTCAAATAATTGGTCTTAATATTACTGCAGGGAAAATATGATGCTTAAATCAAATGAATTTCAGATTAAAATTATGGTGGTCAGTATTATGGGTGGGGCTTCTACTGACTCTGAAGCCCAAAGGTGAATGTAAGTTATAAGTATTCCAGCTATTACTAATTTTCAGAGTATTTAATATTCTGGATCAAGTTCAGCACTTGCGGAAAAAGAGATGTTTGTCCTGTGAGGTTTTACAGCTACTTTTGAGCTAAAACCAAGGAGATAAGCTTTTAGTGTTTAATCCTAGGCAGAGAGAGAGGATGAAAGAAAGTAAAACCAACAAAATGTGATTTATTTATATTGTAGACTTCAGTGTTGTCTTGGGTTATGTGCCACAAGCACTGAAGCACCGTGTGTGTGAGGTCACATAAACAGCAAACTCTTGTACTTCTGCTAAGGTTTCTGTTGTTTCTGAGCATAATAATACTTGTTCCTAAGAGTCTACCTGTTCCTTTTCCCCTCCTTCCCTCTGCCCATACTCTTCCAAAGGTCATGGCTATGAAAAGTCTGAAGTGTAGAGGTCTCCAGGCACGTAACTTATAATTCATCTGCTAGAACAGCATTGTCATGATTCCCAATATAGAACAATCTCCTCCAAATTGAATGTGATTGGACTGTTTTATTTAGGTTTGTTTTTTGCGTGGTTGTGTGTGTGTTTGGTTTTTTGTTCGTTTGTTTGTTTGGGGGATTTAGTTTGTTTGTTTGGGTTTATTTGTTTGTTTTGGGTTTTTTTTTCCCCCCAAAAGCTAGGAAATTTTTATATAAGATATTTTTGACCAAATGTTG
The DNA here is from genome assembly GCA_024611175.1 of Megaceryle torquata. Taxonomy (NCBI): domain Eukaryota; kingdom Metazoa; phylum Chordata; class Aves; order Coraciiformes; family Cerylidae; genus Megaceryle; species Megaceryle torquata. The sequence goes on from JANIJG010006532.1 coordinate 10,707, forward strand.
CCTTATGTTTTAAATGACAGGATCAGTCTGGATGTAAATCCAGCAAGCAGTCATGTGACCCTTATTTTAAATCTTACCTCAAAATCTGTAGTTCATCCCCTGTATCTTGTCTCCCTTAACCATTAAAATGCTTATTAATGTGAGAGCTGTCAATATGTAGGCTAATCTAGTCTGACAGTGGTGTAATGTGAACCAAAGACTTTAATCTGGGAAGATTTATGTTGAGCCCATATTTAGAATTTTTTTAGGAATGCATCCAATCTTATTTTTTTATTTCATTCTATTCACCCCATCCTTGAAGACCTTTTTGAATCCCTAATTAGTTTTACATTTCACTATGTGCGCTTTTCAGTGGTGGCCTACTACATGGCATTCACTCACATCTCATATATTGCAGGTTATGTTTAAATCCTTTCTCTGTGTAGGTAATTGAGAACTGTAATCAAATAACCTCACTGAACTAAATAGCTGCATTGTTTTCAGCTCTGCAACAACAGACGATCCCTCAGACGTGAGCTTTTCTAAGTAATCATTTGGTCCTGTGTGTAACTTGACTTTGTACTGGATGAAACCATTTCCACTGCTAATGAATAAATAGAATGAATAAAGTTTGGTGCTGAATAAAGTTTGGTGCTGTTGGATCTAGTGCTTTTGTAAGGTAGCCTCATCCATACAGAATAAATTGTGAGGACATTTTATTTTCAGTGACTTCTGTGTATTTATTTGCTTGAGCTGTGATAACTGATACTTTGAAAATGGAATGTTTTCTGTTTGCTTTCCTGTGTTTCAATGAATGATTGATGCAGCTGGTGTCAATAGTGCAAATGTTAGATTCTTGTCTATTATCCTTTTGCCCTTCTGTGTGCATTCTTGCTAATCAGTAGGTTGGAGTGGGTTGGAGTTTGAGCAATGATTACTGCGGAAAGAAATGGGAGCAAGGTCTCGGTTTTACAATAGCTGTCTGTAGAATTAGGTCACTGATAGACTTTCGGAAAAATAGTGTTATTTTTCCTCTCTATGAACACAGAATGTGTATTTATAATTCCGCATCTTTTCTGAGTGGTCCTTTAGTGTATCATTCCTCCCAATATTCTATATATGAATCTTTTAAAATCGGGTACCCACTGTGACTGCCCAGTTCAGTGTTCAGCTCTCCCATATTGACGACTAAAGACTGAGCTTGTCACAGGCTCCCGCAGCTGGGTGACTGCCAACAGTGTGAGTTTATGCATACCTTTATTCATAAGATAGACATATACTTAGGTGTTTGCAAATTCAGGAGCAATGTGCATATATGTGTGATTACTGAGGCCTATTGTCTTGCATAAATCAGCAGTTAGTCACAAGCAACACTCCATGGCTTTGAAATACTTTGTTGTCAGAGGGCACAGGTGATTTCTGATAGCATTTAGCTGCTTGCTTCATGGGACTTGAGAATTAAGATGAGTAAGATGATGCAATCTAAACCCAGATATTTGATGAACTGATCACTTTAATAAGAATTTAATAAGTATTGGTAATACATTCCTCCAGTTCATCTCTTCTTTTGAATTAATGTGCATAAATTTTTACCATTTTTAATTATATTTGATTAGCTTTGATAAAAAAAAAAAAAAAAAACTTATTTGAAAAAATAACATGCTTGTTGCTTTCATTCCCAATATGTATATGTACCTCTGATCATTTTAGTCACAAAGACTTTCTGTATATATTTTTCTAAAATAAAATATTTATGTCTTTGAGGTATATGCATTGTCATCTAAATATGTTTTGCAAATATGATCCTTGTACAGATCTACTGTATAGCTCTTTAGTATAGAAAATGGCAGAAATGGAAAAATCAGAGTACTCTCCAAAGATGTCTGAGGTGTGTTATTTTTAAATGCTGTGTGAGTTTTAATGACTTCCTTTGTGGGGAGAGAGGCACAACCTTTTGCAGAAGAGGATTTCACAAAAGGAAGAAAAAGTGAGACATGGGCGTTTCATACTATGAAATTTATATTAGAGGTTTTGCTGGTCTCTGAATTAAGACAGGTAAGCTTACAAGAACGTGCTTGGCCTTCTAAGTCATGCACTATATCTGGATGGACCTAATTAGATGCATAAAGAGTACAAATTTTCCAAAGGAATTAAATACTGGAATAGAAACTAAAAATAAACTGAAGCAGAATATGTCATTCTTGTAACTACACCAAAAGGTTAGTTGTCCAATTAACTTAAAACAGGGGACTCTCTTCTCTACAATTAGATTTCCCCTCACCCCCAGCATTTCCTCTCATGTCTGGGCACCTCAGTCTGCAGCCACCAGAGACATCATTGAGAATTGCTGCACATCTCTTGTTCCCACAGTTGAACTTGCTCAGCAGCTTGGAAACAATAGCTGTTTCATTGCTAAGCTGTGAAACAATAAGGTTAAACATATCAGCAACAATGCATGAAAAATATGATGAGCAGCCTTCCACAGGAAAAGATTTTTCCATGCCAGTGTGTAGGTATACGGGATTTATTTTTGACAGAAGCTATAAGTAAGAAATCTTTTTTCTTTTGAACATCTTCTGCCAGCTCCATACTGAAAGAAGTAAACCTTGGGATTTACTAATAACTGCAGGAAGGAAAAACCTTGTTAAACAGAGATAGCAAAGTTGAAATGACTTGTGCGTGTAAAATCCAAGGTTGTTTTTCCCACTCCACAGCCCTTTTTTAGAGTCACCCTTGAGAAGAGAAAGTAAACAAAAAAATGAGACCTTCAGGAGAATAATCTTGGTTTCAAGGGTGGTTGAAGAGAGAAGAGACAAATGCAAGGTACATATGACGTAGTGATAGTAATGTGAAAATTATATAAAGATATGAGATGAAGTACAGTTATGGCTTTGAAATTTGCTGGTTTGTATTCTTAATTCTAGTGTGAATCGGGTCAGGAAAGACTTGAGGAACTGATTCTTCCTATGTCCTGTTAGTAGCAGTCTCAATTTTCTATGAGCTGCTTTCAGTTTTGAATGTCTGGCATCATCAGCTTTACAGCCACTACTATCTCAACACTTGCTCGTGGGTTATATACAGGGGCTCAATTCAATGTTTTTGCTAAGTTCTAAAAGGAATCACAGAAAAGCATTGTTTTATTTTACAGCAGGAGAAATTACAACATATAGGTCCTAGCTGTCTTGAGTATTATTTGAAAATTCTCAGTTCTTCAGTGCTTTGTTCCTCTTGCTGAGCATTATTTTAATGGTGCAGATTTGCTGCAGTATTTTATTCCTCTACTAAGTATTTTATACAGTACTTAGAGTGTTTTCCATTCTGAGACCCTCCATGAAATAGCTAAAGACCTGCTAGTTTATTTACATTAAGCAAAATCAAGAACCATTCTAGGATAAATCCAAGCAACAGACAAGATGCAAACTTCTCATTTAGAGTATTCTGAATAAATTTAGAAATTTTTTAGTCTCTTTTTCACTGTTGTGGACTGAGAGATCTCAGTCTATCTTTGAATTGAATTGAAGTCATTTAGCAGAAATTGAAAACAAAATTTGAACATTTATGTGTTTTGTTTTACAACAATGTTCTGTCTAAAATGAATATTCAGCCTAAATTATTTGAAATGGAAGACCAGGTGTTAATTGTGAAACAACTTCATCTTTTGCCTTTAGAATGGCAGTAAGTGATTTGTTTTAGTTAGGGTAATGCAGTTAAGAAAGTGCTGCGTGTTGGTGGAGCTGGGGATAACATGGAGGAGTACAGTAAAACTGAGATGAGGCTGTTTGTATTTTTGAGGTGTCAAAATCTATTAGAGGGGCTCAAAGGATGAGATGAATTAATCAGTTGAGTTGAGGCACTGGGTTTCTAGCTGTGCTGCTGTGAGAACTGAGCCTTGCAGGGAGCTGGAGACCTCTGTAGGAGGAACAGAGCAGACAAGGAGGAGTATTACCTTCAGACAGATGGATTAGGTGTGCCTGCATGTTTTTTGGGTCTGTGGGGTCCAATGAAAGCAGTGAACATCAAGAGAATGAGAGGGTACCCAGTACC
>JANIJG010006532.1:20782-41293 GCA_024611175.1 Megaceryle torquata
GTGCAAATATACTCATGCTAAGTCAAGAGGTTTGCAGCACATTTGAGGATGAGATTGGAGTCTGAAGTACTAGATAAACAGCTACGTGGCAGCTTTATACAGTAGTATCCGGGGCTGGTTCACAATCTGAAATTGAGTCAACAAGGTCTGAATGTTGGGAGAAAGTAAATATGGCATGGGCTGTGTAAACACATATGATGCGTAAGTTTGCTTTTGAAAAGTTCCTTCATCGTGCTTGATAATGCTCTAGCCTCTGGAGGCAGAAGTACTTCAAAGCTGAGGATGCAGCAGATTCGGACCACAGAGAAATATTTGTTCCAGGAACAATCAGAAATCTAGAAACTGAGACTGGGAAATGGTGAAAAAAATGGAGTTTTTTAAGAGAGGAACTTGTAGAGACCTGGTATCAGACCTCTTTTATGTAAGAGGTTGCTGCAAGGCAGAGGATAAACTGTTCTTTGTCTGCTGGAGATAGGACAAAGTAATGTGCTTAATATGGAGCAAGAGATAGTTGTGTAACACATTGGGAACACTAATCATAGTACCAATGAAGTGACATGAATAGATTGCCCAGGGAAATGAGATTGTTATGGGATGTGCTACAGCTGATGGTTTTTAAGATGGACAACTGTTAAAAATGTTTTAGTTGCAGTTGCTCTTTCTGATGCAGAGGTCTGGCCCCCTCCATGCCACTATTTTAAAATACTTACAAGCAAAAGACATTTACACTTAGTAGCAACTGCACCTGTTACACTCCAGCCCATCCTGGTCAATGTTTTTTCTTCCTCTAACAACGTTGAGCTCTCTTGTCCTAAATAAATATCTCTCACTCTTACATTGTCCTGTCCATGTACATCTATCAGCCTGGAGGATATTGTGCTTTTCATATCTCTCCAGGGAAAGGAGAACTCTCCATGCCTTGTTTGAATTAATCTTGAACTGATGGAAGGCAGCTTTCATCCAAAGAAAGGGAACTTCTTATTTTTCAATTACTTCCAATTATTTTGTAACTTCATAATTAAAACAAGCCTTTAAGTGGGCATCTTTCTCCTGACTAATGGTATTTAGTTACATGACATGAGGCTGCAAACTTTTCAGCAAGCTATAAAATGTGTGTGAGAAGGCAGGAGCCAGGGAGTCTGCATTTCTTACCAAAGATCGTGGTTTACAAGACACTCATCATGCTCTGCATGAAAAGTACATAGGTTCTCTTTGGTTCCTGACTCTGAAACAGAAATTAAAACTATGTGTGAGTTAGGAGAATTTGGTATGACTCAAGTTTCTTGTAATTGTTGACTGGACTTTAGGATAAACTTTTCTGCAGTTTTCTTTTTGAGAACAAAACCTGATGGTGGCAAATGTGTGGATGGAACAGAATGTGTTCTTCAGTCCTGCTCAACAGTTGAGCTTCTCTTGGAAAACTTCCAACCCAATAATCTTCTAAGTGCACATTAAATGTAATATTTTACATATTTTTTTTAAATCTTAGTATCAGTATTTACATCAACAAGTATCTTTTGGTAGCAGTGTCTCTCTTTTTTTTTTTTTTTTTTCTTTTTCCTGTTTTGTTCCTCCAGACATCGTTACAAAACACTGGATAGAAGCAGTGCTGCTGAGTAAGCAGATCTGATTCTGCAGTGTTTTGGACAACTCATAGCTTTGAGTAGGAGCAATATGAAAAATGAGCAGAAGGGAGAGGACAGCAAATGGGCTCTCCTATCACCTTAAACCCATAATGGAAGCAGGGGATGTTTATATTCACAGTATACAAGAGCCTTTGTGAATGTGAGATTTCATCTAAGTTTGAAAGACCTGTTCTAGGGGAATACCCTGCCATGTCTATTCTGTTACGGCCTCAGATAGTCTTCCAGGAGGCCTGTGGACAGTTGAGTTTTACATGTCTGTGGTTCTTGAGGTTCTGTTTGAAGTAGCTCACTCAAAATGTATGCATCAAGGAGTGGTTGGGACAGTAAAAGGTTTGCTTGCCAGACAGTGGAAAAAAAAAAAGTTGCTACACCTGGGAGCAGCCCTAAAGAACAAAAGTAGATGGAACAAAAAGTGGCTCTGGAATTTCAAAGATTTTCTTGTTTTGTTTTTAATTTTAGAACTGACCAGTTTGCTGAAAAATGATGTTTATTCCTGCTTGAAGCTGGCATTCTGAAAACAAATAGTAGAAGAATGAGGAAGAATTCAAGACTTTGCTGCCTTTTAGTATTAGCTATTTTATGTTTAAGAAGCTTAATACATAGCCAAGAGATAGGTGAGTTTATTACATTGTAATTCACTAGTAGCTTTTTTTTTTTTTTTTTTTTTTTTTAAAGCTTTGGTACAGATACCACTTAATTACATTACTTTCCTACTATATGTATGTTCAAAAGCCATTGCTTCTCTGTTCCTACAGCTACCCTAGGGATGAAGGTAGCACCAAGCCTGGTCTCTTTTCTAGCAACCAATGTCATCTTGTAAACCAGTGCAAAATTGGGTGTTAAATTCTCCATAATGCAACTGTGATACTCTGCATATGCAGTTGCTGTAAATGTTTATATTAAGACATTTTTGCTGTACATGTGGGCTGTCTGCAACAATTTCACACGTTATCATTAATTGCTCTCCATGTGGTACAATGGAGAAGAGCAAAAAACTCATTAAGTTTATCATCAAAGCTTGTGGTTTTGCCATTGGCCCAAAGCCTGCTTATTACACTAGATTCGAAAGGAGTGTTGTGGAAAGAAACAGCTGCCTGTGTCATTGTACACAAGTATAAACCCAGATTTTAGGTACTTCTGGAAGTCCGGCAGTCTGTGGCTGTTTGTAATCAGGAACACAGATCATACAACAGTTTTAAAATACTGGACAGACTTGGCATTCAATAAATACGTAAAAAGAATTACTATAGATGTGAACAATAGCAGTTGTTCTACAGTTGGTCACTTTTGACTTGCAGTTTGTGAGTGTATTTTTTATATGATTTCAGGCTCTCTGGGGCACCCCAAGAATTTGAAATGTGTAACGCACAATTTACGGAAAATGATCTGCACTTGGGATGTCTCTTCTAAAGGCAGACATGGACAAACTGACTTCTGTTACACTACCAAGTAAGTCCTATGTATACCTGATTGAACTCTGGTTGGACTCAGTTATCCTAAAGGTCTTTTCCAACCTAAACAATTCTATAAGAACTACCAAACTGTGATGAAAGTATAGTTATTCCTCAGTCACTGCCCATGGAATTTATGATGCTGTTGTTTCCCAGCATCTCTCCATCAGTTTTCCTTGGGTGGTGCTCCCTCCAGGCACTTAACTCAGGCAATGGTAGGGTTTCTGGCAAAGTCTTGTTTCATGATAACAATTGTCCTGCCAAAATCTCCTGCTTGCTCTCTTCAGAGGACTGGAAGATGCTCTCATTTACTGAGACTTCTCTATGTGTCTGCCTAGCCCTTGCTCAGAGTTTTCATGAGGGACATCTTCATACCAGGCTCAATCCAAGAGGAAATGATAGTTGGAAAAAGTAAATCCTGATGTTACAGGCCAAAGCGGTAGAATATATGACATAAGTGTTGAGATTCGCATGTGGAAAAAAATGAAAAGTCTCCTGGTGGCTGTCTTATAACCTGTATAAATTTTAAGCTGTCTGGAGACCATTGTATTAGAGGAAACATAAAAATTATTCGACAATTACAGTAGATTTTCTGAAGTGAAGGCGGGGTGAAGGGTTGGAGAAGCATCAAAAAAAATCTTACATCTTCAGTGTGTTTTTCACTAATGAGAACTACATGTGCAATTGCCTATGCTGTTGGTCTGCCAAATACTTAAGTGCTAGGGATGAGTTTAAATCCTTTTTGTATCTTGATTCTGCCCCTAATCCAGATATTTGTACTGTTTTTTTTTTTCTGTAAATTCTGCAGGCAGCCCAGACTTGTCCTTGGGGTCCCAGGGCTTGGCTGCACTTTTTCCACCTACATGTTTGATTTTCTGTGTCTAGTTGTTCCTCCTGCATTGCCATCTATCATTTCTATACCAAAAAAAAGCATATATGTGATACTGTGGCCAGAGTTCATGAGTGAGAGTTCATGAGGTACTGCCCTTTAAACAAGAACAGTCATGTAGCTACTGCTGTTTCTCCTTAGCAAAGCAAAACAGGCTTGGGTCCTTGAAGCAGTCTGAGAGCTGAGCTTAGTGCAGACCTCCCTTTGGGAAAGAGATTTTGTTTTTCAGTTGCCTAAACATCCTCTTATGTCAGTACAGAAGAGGAGTAGCATATCTGAGCACTGAAGTCTCAGATGGCCTTTGCTAGCCCAGAGTCTTGTGCAGATCTTAAAAGTTCAACCCAAGTCCTTGACTCCAACTGATGGGAGCTCCAGGGTCCTGTTCCAGTTCATAAGTGAGTAAAAGTCCCTCAGCAGGAAGTCTGGCATTGTTCTCTTTGCTTTCCTTCCTCTCATTCCCCCAAGAGGTAGGTCTGGATTTTTCCACTTTTTGCCTTTCTAGTTACGTATCACTGACAATGAGCAAATGGACTTGACCCATCCATTATTGTTTTCTGTATATATCTACAGCCTCCAGACAAAGACCAGACCACATTGTGCTGAGCACTGCACAAACATGATGTGCAGATTGCATTTCCATCTGCGATGTTAGCTGTTCTGTTCCTTCCCCACAAGCTGAGCAACAGAAGGGAGCTAAAAATTTGTTCTGAGATGGGCTCACGGTTAAACTTGCTCTTTACACTCATATGCCATCCATTTGAGAATAAATGGAGGGAGAGGGAGTCAGAAAACATACTGGGGAGGGGAGGTGCTGTGGGCATTTGGGGTTTTTTATTTTGCTTATTTTGAAATACTGATTTATAATGACTGTAGGTTTCGCAAGTGTGTCTTTCGGTTAGAAAATCAGTTTTTACATTTTGAAGTGTCCTCTTAACAACTAGATAGCTGTGTTATACAACTAGTGTAGTCTATCACTATGATAAAAATGACTTGAAAGACAAGGGAATGCCTGTTAATCTGATACTAACAAAAGGCCATGCAAGTCTTACTCCTTCACAGATTTGATATGGAGCTCTCTGTTACATTGTGGAGAATCTGTGGTTTATTAATTACCTAGGAATGGACTTAACTTGCCTTAGCTTCCTACCAGCTGAAATACCTGCTTAATCCTCTCTGTCTTCTCAGTGACCTCCCCTCTCCAGTGTGTTTTAAAACTAAGGAGGAAAGGGTTGAGATTCCAGTCCCAGATAACTCCAGCATGGTGACAATAACTACAAACAGCATTGTTGGAACTGCTTTTTCTACTAAAGAATTTGAAATTCACAAGAAAGACATCTGTAAGTATCAAGGTTTATGTGTGTACATAAGGCCTTTATATTATGATTAATGGTGCTCCAGAAATGTATATACTCACAAGTTTCTTGGCAGCCTTCCTGTATGTAAAATGTTCATATGCAGAGTTCATATGAATCTACCATATATAATAAGTTGTTTTCTCTACCCCTTCAGGGGAAAGAAAACCTCTCTTGTCCATAAATCATAGCAGAGAGATCAAGAGAGAATGTGAAGAGGAAAACAAAGTACAATGTTGTCATATCCCCCTAGTCACTCTGTGGAACAAGTTCCTAATTTACATACTGAGATACCTGCATGGGGCATAAAGTGCATTTGATCAGACTTGGGAAAGGCAGAATAAACTTCCTAGTGCCTGTTCTCCATTTTAAATGCTGAATAGCTACAGTATGAAGTAATTTATTCCTGAAATTTTCGCGACATTTTAAGGGAAGTTATATGCCATTCCTGACAGGATCATATTTTCTTAATATATGCCCATTCTATTAAAATGTATGTGAAACTGAGCATATAAATTTATGCTTGGGAAGTAGGCTGCATCATATTGGAGTCACAGATAAATTAGACTTTTTCACATTTCCTTCTTCCCAGAGAAGGAAGTTGTAAGCTGAAGAGTTTACATCTGCCATGCTTGCTCATAATTTAGTCTTCGGTTTCAGTTTGCCTGATTATTCCTTTAGTGCAGTCAAAATTCTAAAGTCAGAGGCACTTCTTATCCATGACAATTTTCTCTTCAGCTGAGAGCACCTAAAGAATTTAAACAAAACACAGCTCAAAAATACATGGTCAGCACACAGGGTTCTCCAGCATCTTGCTGACTTCAAGCAGGATGAGTCTCTCAGTTTCATCACAGGTTGTCCCAGGTGGTGTGTTGACTGTACTGAACATTTTGCAGTCTCTCAGAGCCTTGGCCAGTTGGATAAATCATACATTTTTTCAAAGCAGGATTTATCTGCATCAGGCCCAATGAACTGCCATATAGCCCTTATACTGCCATAATCCTTGCCTGCTTCTCAGCCTCTTCCTTCACCATCATTTATAGAAGAGATGTTTCTGTTTAATCTTCCTATTCTGTTCCTATCATGTCATGCCTTTAATTTAATTTCTTCTAGCTTAAAACCACATTCCCCATGATCCTATTCAGAGCCTCATGTAAGCTGCTTCCATCCTGTGCTTCTGCTTTCCTTTATCCCTGCTTTTGTTTCAAGTCCTCTTTTCCCTGCTGGTCTCCCAAACCCACTTCTGTCCTTTGGGGGTTTTTCCACTGTGCTCCCTTGATGTGTTGTCATATACACTTCAAAGACTGTTGTTGTGTTTCCTTTTATGTCTATGGCATCGAATGAAGGTTGTGAAAAATAGGAAGTCTTCCTTACTGTGCATTAGAAGAGTCACATTCATGATCAGTTACTCACACTTCTGCATCCTGATGTTAGAAGAAAATGCTACGTGGTAACTCATCAACACCTGTGCTTTCCTGGGAACTTTTATGTGCAAGTAATGACAGAGCCCATCTTGTTCCAATTACAAAGCTTGAGTTACGTGCTTGTATGGCTACTAGCCAGTTCAGAGCAGAGAGATGTGACTGTTGAAGACCTGCAGGGCTGGTGTTGCTGACTAATGACTTGAGTATGGCTTTCCCTCTCTCCCCTCTTCTTTTTTTAAAGCGTTTGCACCTCTCACTCCACGTATTCTTAGTTTAACACCTGACTTTTCAACTTCTGCATTAAATTTGAAGTGGAGTAATAACGGATCAGTCTTCCCATATGGACTGGATGCCTTCTGGCAGATACAGATACTCCGTAAAGAAGCAACGGAAAAAGTCGCACAGGTAAGTAATTTTCTTACTTTATGAAAAATATGTATACAATTTTTTTCCCTTGGTTATATCTGGGAAGGTCATTTGAAGAAAGCTGCGAATAATGCAGATAGTAGAGCTTTGCAGAACCTGAACGTAGTCATGCTTCTGGTTGGTAACATGCTGTTAAGTTTTAAAATTACGAGGACACCTGCTATGGTGCTGTTGTTAGTCGTTCATATTCACTGTTTGTTTGGGGTTTTTTTTTTTTGTAATCTAGTACAAATTTTGGGTTTATTAGAACTTGCTTATGGATTTGGCAGATATTTTACACCATTGTCTCCATTTTACTTGGCTAGCAATGTCTCAAGTCTTGGTGGTCTTCAGATGTTCACTTTGCCGTTTTGGTTTGGTCTGAGGTTTTTTTTTTTTTGCAACAACAATTATTCCCCAGGCCAATTTGTAGCTCTGTTCTATAATTTTTAGGAATGGAGAAAATACAAAATGTGCAGCCTAGGACTAATACTCGAAGAGTTTCAATTTGGAAAAGTTGGAACATTTTCCTCTCTGGGAGAGGCCAGGATACTGGGATGCACTATGTACCCTTTGAAATGCTTGGTGATTTTCCTGTTCTCCCTCAAATGTCTGCATTCTGGTATTTCTGGCTGGCAGTCTACCTGGCTGGTGGGCTGTTTAGCACCTTAGGCTTTTGTCACACACAAGTGAAAGTTATGTGGGACACTCCAACCATCTATCAGTATTTTATGAATTACTTCATTTGCTATTCTGTTGATGCCTGGAATGTTATATGTCATTACTAACAGGTGTTAATAAAGTTTCTGTTGGTTGGGTTTGTTTTTTTCTAAAACATTATAGGCAACCTACTATTCAAAACTGACTCATGAAGACATAATTCTTTCTTGGAACTGGACATCAGATATGCCTTTGGAGTGTACATCACACTATGTTAAGATTCGCTCTTACATCAATGTAACCCAGTTTGTTGGCCCCAAGGATTGGAGTGACTGGAGCCCAGTAGAAGAGGTTCCTGGTATGTTTGTTCCCTTTCCACCACATGGACTTTGATTGCTTTATAAAATCAGAGGAGAAGCATTAGGCATTGATGAGCTGCTGTTTTTGGGGATGTGTTGATTGGAGAAATAATGCAATCATCAGTTAACAAAACCTAATAAACATTGATTTGAATGCATTGTTTTGCACCTCAGTCATATTTTAGCTAATCAGCACCATGTCTATAGCAAATTGTGCATGTGGGTTTTTTTGTTTGATTGGTTTTGTTTTCTCTTCTTCCTTCTCTGCTAGGAAAAGATACTGAGCCAAATGGGAGCGGGGTGTTTCCTCAGGACACTGTGGTGGCAGTAGGTTCAGATGTGACAATTTGTTGTGTCCATGAGGAAGGACAGCAGATATTGCGGATGACTTATGGATCAGAAGTATACCCAATGATACGCCTGAGCAATCGGAGCAGTGCAATCAGAGTGCTAAATGCCAGTGCTTCAGATACCAGTGGAACAAATGTGGTGTGCAGACTGTCTGAATATGTGTTGGATGGAACTGTCCTGTTTGTTGGATGTATGTAGCATTATGTTTACAAACCTTAGGAAAATCAAAATAATTTTGAGACTCTTAGGGTTCTGCTAGGAAACAAATACTATTGTAGCTTTTTTTACCCTGACCTTTGGTTTCTGAGGATGAAGTGGATTGAATGTGTTTGATTTCACTATGGAAACTCCAGCCCATGGAGAACACACCAAGGCTGGGAGGATAAGGAGGTACCCATCTAAGCTCTTTGCTCTTAGAACTTGTCCCAGTGATACTCTCCTTGATGCCTTTTTCCCTGATCTCGTTTTCTAAGGCACTTCTTCATGAGCTGGAATACTTAGCAATTTATTGCCATATGAAGATTCATCCCCAGTCTCTATCAATTTAGATTTCATCTGTTCTAGTTTAGGCAATGACAAGGGGAACAGCAAGAATTTTAAGTGAAAACATTAAATTACCAGCCAGTCAAATGAAGACAACAAAACAACTAAACTTGCAATAACAGATGCTCATCTGTGGCAGTCGCTCCCTGGGAGCTTATTACAGCAAAGGAACCCAACTGACAGTTCCTCTTTTATGGAAGAATCTTCTAAACGTTATTTTAATATTTTCTTTAAAGATACTGAATCACTGTGTATCTTTTCTGTGTAAGCATGACAGTCTCAGAAATCTCTTCCGGATACAGATAACTCTTAAACTACTGAAAGTACCTGGTTCTTCTTTCCCATTATTGTGACTAATCTAGAACTTTGTGCATTTCCTCACAGGAGTTTTGAGAGTTAACATCTTCCAGTAGCTGCACATTAGAATCATGTTCCCCATTACAAATGCCTGACTTTGAATTTAGGGTCCTGAGGGAAAGAAGAGAGATTGGACTCTTTTTAAAGTGTGTTCTCAGCTCCAGCTTGTGGCTCCTGACATTGAGTATATTAAGTGTGTTATGGCAAATGCAATATAGAATCCAAACTTTAATGACTTCTTAGTGAGATGCCATTTTTACGTTGTTTGTGCAGTATTTGCTTTTGTGGCAGCATCTTCCAAGTAACTAAGTCAGTAGTTGATGAATGAAGTCTGTGATATCCCATAGGTTTTCCCCATACAGTGTTTCTTGAAGAGCTGGGATGTGGTGACATCTGTTCCCTGCCAGTGTTTCTTCCTGTGGTACCTACTTAGTGGGAAGGGAGACAGCTTGCATTTTTTGATGATGAGACACACTCGGAGAAGAAGAGGTAGCAGATACTTTGATTAAACCTAGGTCTGTCAAAATAAGTGTTCTTCTGGCTCACTTTTCATAATCTGAGCTAAGCCTGCTGCTGTTGGCTCTTGTGTTAGTGCCCCTTCTCTAAGACAGTTATACTGAGATTATTGTGCTACCTTTTTGGGGAGAAGATGTGAGTGAGACTTGATTTAAGTGTTCTGCTTAGTTTCATGTTAGCATGGTTGCTGTCTCTGTTGTGAGCACTGCTCATCTTCTCTGAGAAGTTACTCAGCACTGCTCTAGTATGGTAGTAAAGAACAAGCTTTAAAGGCAAAAGATGGGCACTTACAAAGCAATGGAGACGAGGATTAGCCACTCAGGGCTTGCTTTGACTTTCAAATTCATAGTGATACTCATGCTAAAGTGAACATCTCCTTGACATGACTTGCTTGGAGAATTCAAAACAGTGGTGGAGCTAGCACATGAGAAAGTATGACGCCCAGTCAACAGCATTCCTACATTGCTCAGCAGCTAAACTCTCAGAATTTTGGAAAAGTCTTGGCAGGGTTTCAATGAAACACTTCCAGGTCAGAGCCTGGAGCTTGTGAACATATTTGCATGTGATTTACCAGGTTACCCACCCACTTAGAAGCCTAGAGTCAAGTGTTAGTTAGATGAGGCTGATGATAATTATCCATCTGTTTCATCAGGATTTTTTTAAAAGCATATTATTAATATGGTTGGATCATAACTATTACTATGTATTTGTGAGGCACATAAGCTAGACCCAGTAGAAACAAAAGATGATGCTTTCAGGAAGCTAGCAGCCCACCTGGCACCCTAGAATGGCAAAACACCGCCAAACTGTTTTGGTTTCCTTTCATGCTACAGATGCCCCTGATATTCCCCAAGACCTCATCTGTGAAACGTCCAACTTCCTGATAATAAAATGCACCTGGAAACCAGGCAGACCCAGTGGACTGTATGGAAAACGAAGAACAAAATACAGTTTATTTGAAAGGTAAAATGATTCAGCACTTAAAGAAGTAAAAGTGTGGAACTGGAATATATCCATTGCTGCCTGTGACTTACTGCACCATGTCCATTTAAATGAGATACTCTCCATTGTTTAGCATCTAAAATACTTCCCAAGACTTTGCGGAAGCTTAAACTAAACTTGGAGAACTCCTGTCCAGCTTTGCAAAATTCGAATGGAAATTAAGGATAACTTTCCCAAAGACTTAGGTCATTATGAAAAATGAAAAAGTAAAGGACTCAGTGTGTCAGGCTGCTGCCAACGTGTATGAAAATACAGGAAGATAGTTAATTTAAAATATTTTTTTATATTCAACCTGTGTCAAATCATGCTTCAGACATTTACTTAGCTTCTGCTATGCAAGGTGATAGAAACTCACTGAGGAACAATCCTAAGACAGGTCATGGGGCATTTTTCAAATTCTAATAGGGAAAAATAGCTCTAAGCCTACATTTGTTCTCCTCCCAGCACTAAGAACTGTATAATGTAGAGCAAGCAAAGTGCATGTTACCTGGAGAACATTGAAAGGGGCAATTAATACTGGCATTGTCCACAGAAAGAAGTGAAGACTGGTTTGTCTTGTATTGTAGGCCATATAAAGCCTTAAAATTGAAGAAACTTTTTCTAATAGCACTTCCAAATGAGTCTCTTTAGTTATGATTAGAAGTTAGTGAGAAGTTAACAAAATTCCCATGGCGAGGAGGGCTGCCTGTAATACCAAAGGAGCAGTCAGGGAAAGGAGCCAGGAGAGGCCTGAGTTATACAAACTCATGGGAAATGGAGTCTGATGGTGGCTTTGAAGCAAGTCAGAGTCGATGAGGATTGAGTTATGGTCACAGATGTCATCCAGTGCTAAAAATGTCATTGGTTAGGGTGCAAAGAGGTGGACAAGACAGAGCAGGTATTCAGAGTAAAGGAGCTTCAGTCACTGGTGGTGGCCCATTTTTAGCTCATAAATGAGGATGTAGTTCAGGCTTGTTTCACTCAGCCCAGAGCTGCAAGGAGATTAATGTGATGCATTTCAGGGAAAATATTCTCATCCTTGTTCTCAGCCCACACTGAGCTATTAAAATGGAGAGTATGGTATAGAGAGAACTCAGAGCTCAGCTAGAACACAATAAAAATGCCTGAAGGAATAAATTAAATTTGTGCTACTGAATGAGAGGTTTATACAGATTGTAATTAAAGCAACTTCTATATATGTACGTACATACAAATACACACTTTAGATTTTCTAAAGATGTAACTTTGGTCTTGGCTGTTACCAGACTGCCTCGCCTGCTTTTGATTTAAATACAACTGGGAATAGTGGATGTATCCCAGGTGATAAATCTTAGTTTAGATTTGGCAGGGTTGATAGAGTGTGTGTCAAACCACTCTAGTTCAGAAAGCAATTAAGAACATTCTTTAAATGCAAATGTATGCTGATCTGAACAAAGATACTTTAAATCAGAATCTTAGTTGTGACTTGTGAGGTGGTTTTGCAGGACCTACCTGTTTTCCAGGCTTTTGAGAAATGAGAGGATGGAAATGTTATGCTAGTGGAAGAGGAGAAATTCACATGAGAAATGGGCAAGTCATGACTGATGTCACTTTAACCTGTATTGTGGTGTTAGATATGCCTCTGCAATCAAATCATTCTGTAAACCGTGTCAGTGAACCCACTGTTCTTTACTGTGTTTTCAGTGTAGACGTGTGACTGTTGCTGTAAATTATCTTATTCAAAACTTAAGAAGTTCCCTCCCTTTTTACTTTGTAGAGTATCTGGTAAAAATGTTTCATGCGCAGTCAATGAAATGAACAGAGAGCGTGTCTGTGGCTTTCCAGTACTGGCTGATCAAAAAACCTACCATTTCACATTAGGTGTCTCCAATCCTATTGGGCAGACAGAGACATCACTTTTGATTGATTTAACGCAAAGAGGTGAGACTTAAGAATTACAAAGGCAAAAAAAAATGTTCACTGCATGCTAACCTTCTTTTTTGAAGAACTCTTGACATGGTATATATCTTATTGTTTTGCTTTATTGTCACCAGTTTTTTTGCTGTGTTTGATAATTTGAACTTCAAAAGAAGATAGCTTAGGAGATGTCCTGAGGCAGTGATTAGGTGTACAGGAAGATGACAGTTCTCAACAGCAGCACTACCATATTGGATACACTGCTGTGTGGATAAATGCTACTTGCAATCTAATGATTACCCAGCTGCTTTTTATGTATTACTTCACATTCTATTACACATCAATAATTAAAATTTAGGTGTAACTTTATGAACTGTAAGTGACCCTATATCAGTGTCTGCTTATAGGGCAAAATATTATGCATGTTTGCAACAGCAGGATTTGGAGCATAAAAGAAATACCTGCTGTTGGTAATGGCCATGGTCATCTGCTGTCATGGCTTGTATAAAGAAATAAATTCTTTCATTAGACTTCCAGTTTAAATAAGGAAAGGGAAAAGAGGACCACCTTTCTAGGTCTGTCTTCCCCATCCTTTTCCACCTGCCACTCAGCCATGGCTGAGGAGTCAGGCATTCCTAATGGTTATAGAATTCTGCTGTTCTCTCTGAAAAACTGAATTTAAACATGACATGAAGATGGTGCAGGACTTTTGTCCATGTCCTGGTTCAACTAGCCTGAGATTAGAATTGTCAGAGTAAATTGGCAGGTCCTAGAAAAGCATAATATGCTTCTGTGAATTAGAAACTGGGCTGTTTTGCACCTAGTTAATATGACTGCTGTTTCCTATTTGTTTCTTTTTCTTTCTTTCTTTCCCTCACTGTCCACTTAATTCCCAACATAGAGTACATATTTCCTTAAGGATAACTGGACCAAGTCCAACATTGGATTTTTTTCTTCTTTTATAGCTATGAATAGTAGTATTGAATCTTGGTGAAAAATTCCATGAAGGGAGTTCTGGGGAAGGAGGGGTCACTTAGGAGTCCTACCCTGTCCTAGTCTGCCCATTTTAAGCTTTAACTTAGAAAGTTCCCAGAAGGTAAACAAAGCTGAGTGAATTTTATCCATCACTGTGGTTCTCTGAAATAGCTCATGTTTTGCTTTTTTGATAAAGTCAGTAGAAGGGAAAATGTTCTTCTGTGTATCCTACTCGTTATCACACATGCCAGTATGAGCAGCCTTAAGTAAATCTGTTTCCATGTTTGATAGCTGAGAAGAGCACCAGGAGTGAGACTGCTTTCGGGTGCCTTCCCAGCACCATCTGCCCTAGTTGCTGATAAGATCACTTATTTATCCTTCTGATTCTCTTTGATCTTTTAAAATCTGATTTGTTTTTTTTCTAAACTTAAATGAATGGGGTGTTTTTTAGAACTGAGGGCTTTTTTCCTTTTTTCTTTCTTTCTTTCTTTTTTTTTTTTTTTTTTTTTTTTTTAGTTCATCCAAAAACTCCAGAGAAGTTAACTATTTCTGGGAACAGTTCTACAAGTGCCCATCTGCATTGGTTTATAAATGGCAGCTTTGCTGAGATCAGACTTCTCTGTCAAATTGAAATTAGCAGTGGTCACTCTGAGCAAAAAATGGTAAGTGTTGCTTTTAATGGATTATTTTGGGAAAGGGGGCTCAAATGTTGATCTTTTTCACTGAACTAACCACATTTCAAGTTCTTCAAAGAGCTTCATTCTGATCATTGTACTAAATTATTACTGTAGTACTGACTAGAAGTTCATCTACTAAAATGAAAAAAAGTTCTGCTCATGTCCATCGTTGCCTTCTTTCTTTTTGGTTTTGGTTGGTTTTAAGTAATTTAGAGCAAATTCAAATTACTGACAGTTTTATTTGGTACTTGGGAGAGGTTGCATAGTGCTTTATTTTGACCCTTTAGATAACAGTCCTTGTGCTTTGCCCTTTGTGGTGCAAATTGTATTAATACACAGTTCTTCCAGGATGCACTGCTGCCCCACAGACTTCCACGGTGGTTGTTTCAGATTTGCTCCCCTCAGAGAACTGTTAATTTGCTCACTGTCAGCAATTGACATGCGTGTGGCTGTAATAGGAAGTTGCTAAACCTGCTTGTACGTTGGTGATACAGAGACAGGACAGGGAAAGTATTATCAGTAAGTAATCCCCAGTGAAGACCTCTGCAGCTGGAGAGAAGTTGCCATCAGATACAGCATGTAGGTGGTGGGAATATATCCTCTTCTGTATTGCATAATTCAGTGTAGGGTGATCTCTGTTAGTGGGGAAGCGTAATGACAGAACTACATGTTCAGTTGTCCTGAGATTTATCCCCATATTTTGGAGATTTGTGTTTGTGTACTTAGATGCAGTATCTCTGACCAGCCTGGGTACACACATGCTGAATTATTAAGTCTTGGTGTAGCAAGCCTGAATTTGTAATTTGAGCACATTAACCTCAGAGGCTACTTTTTACAACACTTTTTGATTTATAGCAGTATTCTATTATCCACTGCATTTAGTTGCCTTTTGGGTGCAGCCTTGAATAAGGTAACTCAAAAATGATGCAGCTAATACTGAAGATAATCATTATATATATTTCCTCTAAAATATTAGTGGAGTAGTTAATACATGCTCTGTAAGAGTATTTTTTAAATACTTTGATAGTATTTAATAAATGTGGAAGCCTTAAGCTTTTCTATTTTCTCTGTAATGACATGTTGTTAAGTGTCACCCAGAGATTAGGTGCTGCAAAGAAAATCAGAGCTACCTTTGGAATTAACATGAGAAGGAAGTGGCTTTTAGATGTATTAACACATCTGACAGAAGAGCTGTTTTGGATTTTAGTGTATGGTGTGAGATACTATCACCCATAATTGCCAGCATTTCTCTTCTCCCAGCAGTTACTGCTTCTGGAGCAGTCAGCAGGGGAAACGAGCACCCAAGTGTCACCCACCCCCAGCTCAGTTAGCTTAAACTGCTGAAAAAGTAGATTTGCACATTTCTGTCTAGACAGAGTTATGCTGCTCAAAGCCTGGGGCACACACTTGCTTGAACACACTTGAACTCTGTTAGCAGGTCAGTCATTTGGGGCAGTGGGAGAAGGTAAGGTTTATGCTGCTGCAGCAGCTTGGTTCACTGAACCTGTATCAGAGCCTGTAGGTACAGATATTTTGAAACACAGCAAACAGCTTGGTAGAAGGTTTTACAGCCTTATTGTCTCTAGCTGCTTAATTAAAATCTCCAAGAGTTTGCTGCAGTAAACAAAAGTAGCTGTGAAACTATTACGGGGTTTTACATGGCATTTTGAGGATGTTTTCAGAAGCTTTTCCATCCATATGAGAGATTGTTGGCTTTTAAAATATTTTTCAAGTTGTCATTTGGCTTTGGAACTGCAGTTACTTGCATCTGAAAGTCACTTGGAGTCCAGTTTTTGGCAGCTGTGATGCACATGTGTTACAATTAAATTCAGTAAAAAATATTCCCAGGCTTAGGGTTTCTTCAAGTAGTTATGAAACTGAAATAGTCCCTAGGCTCACACTATTTTTAGAGGGGGCACTAGTCCTATCCTCAGAGCTGTGAACAGAGATCACCTGGGTAAGACTTGAAAACTATGTTTTGAAGGAAAAATGTCTGCTTAGGAGGAAGACTGTGTGGTAAATATCTTGCTCAGACAGACTGTGTTTAGTGTGTCTTAGACAAAAGGCCTCAGTCCACCCAATTTGATGTGCACATGCATAATGAAAGTGCAGGTTCTGAACAGGAGAGGTAAAACCAAGCAGTTTTGCTGCATTTGGGAGAGAGGGAGACTGGATGGGATGGATGGGAAGCAACAGCTTGTCCTTGTTGAGGGCTTATCAGTGTTCTCTCTCCTTTTCAGACTTTACATCTCAAAGGTGCTTCCTACTGTCACATTTAAATTTCTGTGTTAGATGGGACTTTATTTTGGCAGACCTCTGAATAGTTTTCCTTCTTTTAGGATGACTGCATAGGAAATATTTTTCCATTTCATTTTCCTTGTGGGGCTTGTCTGCAGCTCTTTTTTTCACACAGTCAGTATTCTTTGGGAGAAAATACCACCTTTTAGGTGTTGACTTTCAGCATAGGATCTAGGAACAAAAAACAAACATGCATCATACCAATTTCTGTAAATTTTTAACAGCACAATGTCTCCATGCCTGGTGGAAAATTCTCAGTTTACACAGCTCAGCTGAACACATTGCACCCATATACCAAATACCAGTTCAGAGTGCGCTGCTCAGCTGCTGATCATTTCTGGAGGTGGAGTGACTGGAGCAGGGTAGAAGAGCACACAACATTGGAAGCCCGTAAGTTTGTTTAATCTTTGATGATAAAATGTTGAACTTTTGAAGCCATATATTTTAAAATTAGCCACCTAAAGACCTAAGTTTTTATTGGATGGTAAATTGTCTTTGCAACTGAGAAAAAAACAGCCCTGCTTTTTTTTTTTTTTTTTTTTTCTTTTTTTAAATTTCTTAGCTCCTGCAAGAGGACCAGATATCTGGAGAGAGAGAAGTCCTTCTGGAAAAAGTCTAAAAATCTTCTGGAAGGTAGATAGAACAGTTACAGTTTTAAAGTATTAAAGTTGTAATGTAGCTCTATGAAAAATTATTTCCATACACATCCATAAATGAGTGAAGTTTATAGTCAAGAAATGAGACTGCTTTTCTTAACTTTTTTAGAACCATCCATTGAGAAAAATAGTTTTGTCCATATGAGAATGTTGTTGAAGTTCTAAAACCTAAACATTGCATTGAGAAGCATTTCACATGAATAATTAAATTTTTAATACATCCCAGATAAAAATTAAAAGCTTATGAACTTGTGTGTTAATTCTCAAAGTCACACCTGCGTAACTGTCTTTTCTGCCTTGTAGTCCTATCCAGTAATCCAACTAGATCAAGATATTAATATTATCCTATCTCTTCTTTTGTTTACTATTTTGATTTTAATGTGCTCTTTGTTGCTTCATAGCCTTTATCCCTTTCTGAAGCCAATGGAAAAATACTGTCTCATGAAGTGTCCTGCTACCTGATAGAGACACTACTGGAGTATAAGGAAGTCACCGAACCCTCAAACAGTACTGAGATAAAACTTGGAAAAAATGACTGTTTAATTAGTGTTGTAGCAAAAAACCATGCAGGCTTGTCTCCTCCTTCGAAGATAACAAGCGTGGAACTTCCAAGTGGTGAGTGCTCCCAGCAGAGAGCTAAACACATTCAGAGTTTGGGGAATGTCTGGGCGAGTTTGTTTACTGAAAAATAAGATAGATAAATGGTTTGTTATGTGTTTGTTTTCTGGTTTATTTCCCCACCCAAATCTGCTGGGCGGGAAAAGAGAAAAATTGCTGCCTTACTTTTAGGGTAGTGTCTCACTGGTTGATTGTGCTCTCTGCATAAAAGGAAGGTGATAGTTATCAGTCTCTGAAGCTATTTGCATTTTTCTGGAAACCTCCCAGGAACAACAAGGGTGAGGCTTCAACGCATTAATGTCAACCTCTGGTTTGTAGGGAGCTCGGTTTATTTCTCTGTGTTCTTGTCGAGATGTTGAAAAGTGTTACATGCTAAAGAGAATCAGAATAAAGTTTTGGGGTTGTTGTGTGTTTTTTTAATGGGAGAATTGTCAGTTCAATGCCTGTGAGCTCTGCAGGAGAATATTAATTAGTCTGGTTGGTAAAGTGTTGGCATCCTTGTGCTAGGAGATGGTGTTTGAAAAGGAGGTAGGACATTAGCTTCCTGATTAAAGCACTGCCACTCTTGCTGCAGGCTTTTGTAAAGGGAAGTAGCTGAGCCAGATAATGTTTTTCTGTTCCTAACACTGATCTTGGGGAAAAGATAATATTGCATGTGGCTGAGAGTCAATGCTTCAGTGCATGCCAATGTAATCTTTAAAAGCCCAAACCTTTAGCTCCAGATCTGGCCAATGCACTGCAGGGAGGGCAGATTTACACAGTGAGACCTCTCTCTACTTGTTTGCCATGAGCATGTATGGTGCTGCTTCTGCTTCCCCACCCAGAGAACAAGTATCACTGTTGCCCATCATGCAACTCAGGTTCTGATAAGACAGGGCTGTCTTTCATAGGAAGAAATGTGCTTTGCCTGAGATTCACAGTGAGAGAAAAACTGAGTTTGTTTCTATGCAAAGGAAAACAATTGCTCTTAATGTTACTCGTGCTTCTCCAAAACACTAATACCTAAAATTATTTTCTTAGTTTGCTCCTTAGAAGGGAAAGGAATTATACAGAACAGTTGAATGAATGAAAATGCATTTATAGCTCTTCTTCAGCAGTAAAAGACAAGATGCAGGGAGTTGGGGAGGTCTCTGTTAACATGTTTGTGGTGTGGGACAGCTGATGGCAGCTGGAGCTTTGCGTTCTTTTATAGCTTTCTCTTGGATGTCTGAGGTTCCCTTTGGTGTTACCCAGCTTGTACTCATTGAAAATTTGCTCCCAAGTTGGTATAGGAATTAACTTGAGTCACTGACTAGAGTCATGAAAGGTGACTCATTCACTGAACTGGATGACATTTCTGCCCAGACATCTTTTCTGGCTGTTTCCTGTGTACAGTCTGTAAGTGCTTTTAATGTCCGTAAG
This sequence comes from Megaceryle torquata, assembly GCA_024611175.1. NCBI lineage: Eukaryota > Metazoa > Chordata > Aves > Coraciiformes > Cerylidae > Megaceryle > Megaceryle torquata. The sequence continues at coordinate 40,238 of JANIJG010006532.1, forward strand.
AGAGCAGTGGCTCTGAAGCTTGAGATCTGCTGAGGTTTTATGAAAACTGAAAACACAAACAAAGGGTACTCTGCCTTAATTAATTTGTCTCTGTCTCTGAAGATAGTTGGGGCATATAATCCGTCTGTTACAGGCTCCCCCCTCACAGTTGTGCTGTAGCACTAGTAGTTATTTCTACTGCATTGCAGCTATAAATACACCAAAATGAGCAGTACTGGCCCGGGTAAATTTCTGGTCATCTGGCTCAGGAAATAAAGTGAGTGTAGTGTATTTAAGCATTTTTTTTTGATAGTATATGCTCACTGTCAGTAAAAAGTCTTTCGTGTAAATAGGAAATTAAAGCAGTCTAATAAGAAATACACTCTTTTCAAGCATCACAGAAGTGCAGTTTCACTGGATGCATACTAGTTTTTTAGGGAAAATTATTGAAAGACTTCTGGAGTTGGCTTGCTTTTTAAAATTATATGTCCCTGCCATGATCAAGCTAGGAAACAACTGTACACTCAGCTGTATGTAAAGATTATTTAGAAATAGACAGTTCTTTGACATTCACAGCATGTCTGTAAGAGTAACATTTTCACAGTACCGGTTCTTAAAAACAGCCCTTGCCCTTCAGCCTTCCATAGTTTATGGCTTTAATAACATGAAATAATAGACTCAGTAGGGAACATAAATGAGAACACTGAAAAAGGAAAAACTGAAACCCTAAGACTGTTTTTGCATATCTGTCGTGGGGTCACAGTTGTTCTGGTGGCCTTTGGAAATCAGCCCTTAGCTCAGTGGGGTCCTGTCTGATGGACAGCCATGGAGGGAAGCTGCAGGAATCAGAGGTCGTTCCCTGATCTGATCACTTTAAGGGCAGCTGAACCTTACATAATCAGAAAAAAAGAAGAGACTAAAGGCAAAGCTGGGTTTTTTGGTTGGTTTGGTTTGGGGTATTTTTTTTTTTGGGGGGGGGGGGGGGGTTTGGTTGGGTTTGGTGTTTTTGTTTTTGGTGGGAAAACGGTGGTGGGGGGAACAGGAGCGGGTGGGTGGGGGTGGTTTAGTCTCGACTCA
>JANIJG010006533.1:0-43987 GCA_024611175.1 Megaceryle torquata
TAAAGAAAAGGGTAAAAAAAAAAAAAAAAAGAAAGACAGGCTGATTTCAGAGTCAGTACCAATTTAACACCCCCCCCCCCCCCCCTCCCCACCCCCCCCTTTTTATTTTTTCTGGTACAAGAACAGTGCCCTAAACTCTGCTTATTTTGGTGAAATACAACAATAATATTTTTATTTGCTTAGATTCATTAAAACTATTTGATTTTTATTTCATGTTAACAATAGTGATTTGGCCATGTTTATATTCATATAATTAAAATTAAAATTCACATATTCACAATCCCAGAGGAGTACAGAGGAGCCAAAGGTGACATGAAGGAGGGAATTAGGTGATTTGAGGAGGAACAAGTGTGGAAAAATAGGGGGATACAGAGACTAAGAGGGCCAGTCACATGTAAATAATTGGCTGGTCACTACACTTGTCTGGTCATGTCCTTCACCCGATCAGCACCACCTGTCCTCTCTTTTAATTTGTATTATCATCCCTTGTTCTTGGACCATTATACTGTAGCTATATAATTGTCAACTTGCAGTCATAATAACAATGCAATAAAAGTGATTTAGTGATAAAAACAAGGAAAGGTGTGTAATGAGAGATAACAGATTTTACTGTACATATTTGGAAAATGGCAGAAGCTTTTAGAAAGCCTTCCTTGATGTCTGAAACAAGCATACCATACCATACCATAACTAAGGTAAATTCAGAGCAATTGTTCCTAGCTTGCTCAGTCTGTAGTATGCTCTGTCTGCTTCAGAAAAAGAAGAAAAGTCTTTGTTAGTTCCGGAAGTTAATTTGATAATATTAGTCAAAATGATCTATTTACTTAGCTTTATTAATTTTTCTTCATTCTGTCTCCTGCTTCATAGAAAAGCACTTGGTAAACTTTCATTTGTTCCTCTTTTAGACCTGAGAAATTAATCAAATCTTAGCACTTGGTGGTATTTTTACAATCCAGAAGGTAGTGTTTATACACTCCTTTTATTTCCAAAATGTAGAAAGTAATGCTGCCCTAAGTAGAGATAAAAATAAACTACAGGAGAAATTATTTTCTCTGAAGGCGCTTGCTCTCATTCAAATCTCTCTTTCAGCTTTTCTCCAGGAAAATGACTAAAATATCAGACACTGCCTAGGATTTTCTAGCTTGTCTACTCTCAGCTTCATTGATCTCTCTGTCTCCCTGTTTTTTGCCCAACACTTTTATGAAGCAACACACAGGGAGGATGCTCAGCTCAGACATTCTTCACTTGTGACTGGATTGTGGGCTGGTTTTGGAGATAGGGAAGTGGTCACTTTCAGTGTTTTGCCTTCAAAGCATTTGACTTGTTTTATACCACAGCTTCTATGAATGACAGAAACTATGACCAATGCATGAAGAATATGGTTCTTACTATCATTGCAGAGGATACCAGATCTTCCGTACGGACAAAGACAAACAGCATCTCGCCTGGACTTTGGAAAACACGTAGCACCATTTCCACATGGGTTTTCATCACAAGTCGCAAACTGGCAGAGTTTTCCAGAGTAGAGTTTAGGGCATTCACAAAACCAATTTTCTGCATCACTGACAAATGTAAATTAAAAACAAACAAAAGATATGTATAATTACCAAAACACACTTAAAAAAACAGGATGAGTTTTACACTTACAAAAAATCAGTAACATTTGATTTATAGTTGTAACACATTTCTTTGTTTTTACTCTAATTGTTGGTTTTTGCTTGTAATCCTGGCATTAGAAATGCCAGAATGCTTTACGGGTAACTTGAGTTGACAGGTCCTTTTGGGTTTAATTTTGTATTTTAATTTATCTATCCTTCCATGATAAGATATGTGACTTTTCTAATGTCTCACTAGTTAGTTATACTGCTGCTTTCATTACAGAGTTGAAATAATGGCTTCAGAAAACCAGCTCTTCTATTATGTCTGAAAAAAAACAGGAAAGAAAGTGAAACCAATGTGAACTTGGAAGTTTACTTTTCAAATGGAAACGTAATTTGTAGTCAGGTATTACACATAGCTTGTGACAACATAGTAAGATGTATAGAAAAACTGAAATATGAATACTTATAGTTGTGATTATATTGAAATTGAAACAGCACAAATAGGTAATATATCTGCTTTAATATATCTTACACTAGTCATAGAGTATTAGAATAGGCAGGAGAAAAAGTAAGTTGTAATTAGTCTTGAGATCTGAAACATATATTTACAAATGTTCATATTCTTCTTGTGTGAATTACGGGGTTTTTACTATACAAAGATAGCACAATGGCAGATATGGAAGGAAAAAACAAAATCAGGTAGGAAAGGGAGGACTATAAGTCATTCACATCTATCTCTTATTATTATTATAATTTCACTAAGGGTCTTATTTGATTTTCCCCTTGTTTTATGACCATAATTAGGTGATGGATAGATAGGTCAGTTCATATGATTACTACACATTCTCAGTATTGAACAGAAACAAAAACAGTCTGTCTTATACTTGATAAGGTCACGTGTACCTGTGGGTATGAATGCAGAAGACATGATGTGAGCTGTATCAAGCCACACTCATTATGTTTTTCCAGATAATAGCATAATCATTAGGATGTTCAGTGATAAAATGTCAAATGCATGTGATTTTTAAAAATCTATTCACTGCTTATAATACCCATGCAATCAGGTTAGAGAAAATAATCTGGAGCTGAAATATCTCCTGGTTTGTTGTTGTGGGGTTTTTTGTTTGGTTGGTTTTTGTTTGTTTGTTTGTTTGTTTTGGTTTGGTTTTTTTAAGAAAAGTAAGTAAGTCTTGTGATAGTCTTTGTGCATGATAATTGATAGTGTGTTTCTAAACTGATCACCTGCAGTTCTGCGGAGTGAGGATCTCAGCTGGAGAGTCTACCAGAATGAATCTTGTGAATAATGCCTCTAGACACCTTTGCAAATCAAAATTGCTATCAGCTGCAATAATAAATTTCTCTGTGTAGCATATTCTATTTATAGATCTGCTGCACACACCAGGAGAGGAATGTAAATGAGATACTGGATTGCTTTTGTTTGTGCAGCATGGAGAAGCCTGCTTTCAATGGTTTTAATATCATCATTACATAGTTCAGCTAATTAAAAAACAAAACAAAACAAAACAGAATTCTTCCTGGAAATCTACAACTGATGGTGATGATCTCTAAAACAAGTTATCAAGTGTTTTTCAGTTTGTTTATATTAGAGGGGACAGATCATTGCCACTGATCGACAAAATGTAAAATTTTCATACATTCTTCTATTGAGCTGTATATATCAACATTGACTGTTTCTTTTTATAGTCTTAGAATCATAGAATCATCTAGATTAGGAAAAATCTTTAAGACCATGGAGTTCAACCATCAACCCTGCTCTGCCAAGTCCACCACTAAGCCATATCCCCAAGCACCACAGCTTTTAAACACATCCAGGGATGGTGATTCAACTACATCCCTGGGCAGCTTGTTCCAATGCCTGACAACCCTTTCAGTAAAAAATTTTTTCCTAATGTCCAGTCTAAACCTCCCCTGGTGCAGCTTGAGGCCATTCCCTCTTGTTCTATCAGTGGAGAAGATTAAAAATAACAGGTCTCATAAATACTTGTGAGGAATTTACTGTTATCAAAATGAGCAATGGTCTAACATTTCACTATTGATGCCATAGCATCCTAATAACAGAGAAGAGTGATTCCCAAGGAGGTAAAGAAAACAGTTTTAGAAGACTTTTGCAAAATAATGCAAAGCTTGAAAACATAACAGCTAAGCACATAAGAAAAATACCACAAGTATTAGTATACTGAAATAAGAACTCCTAAATGACTTATTCTCTCTCAAAGCAGTCTGTCATTGTACTTGCTTAAGAAGAGGACAAGGTTTCCCATATTCTGCTGAATTAATTGCAGCTGCAGGAAACACATAAATGTTTGAATGACCAGGGACTGCTCTCCTCCCAAGTGGATTTCACAATTCCATGATATTTTGCTATCCTTTATAAAAAGATAAACAATTCTGGTTTTAAAAGATTCTAATCCTTCTGTACAATGTGTCATAGACATGTACTCTAGTGATACAGTGCTGTGGTTCTCCAAAGTAGAGTATAATTTTCTCTATGCCTTCTCTAAAATGGGAGCACTACGCTCTGTGATTCCCACTGAAAGTACTGTACATGCCATTTGTGTAGTCATATGTGAGTGGGCTGCCCTGAAAGGAAGCACAGTCAACATGCTTTAGTCATGACAGTACTAAGCTGAGAATATGCAAAACTATGTGTTGCAGTGGGTTCAGTATTTAAGAACACAAGTTCATCTAGTCTCTCTCACTATATTAACTAGGACAAAGCTGTGGAAGCTGGGGCAAACAGCTTCCCAAAGTTCTTCAGTTGATAAACAGTAGATGTATTTCAATTTATTTAAAGTTGTTACTTGCATTTATTCTTAGTGTCATTTTGCTTTAAATTACTGGAAACTGAAAGAAAGATTGTACTTTATCACTTTAAATTTTAAGTTGAATTACACTTCATGCAAAGATTCATTAAATCTTATTCTAGAAAATACCAACATAATGTAATGATGATTACAATCTTCCTTTGAAAGCTTCGTGCAATAGCCAAATCCACAGAAACCCACTGCATCCAGAAGGAAAACCATACCTCTTAATCTTAAAAATATCAAAGGACAATGTGCAAAGGAGGCATTTTTTTCATTGTACACAACAGGCATTTTTTGTAGTATATATCTGCCAATCTTTCCTTGTATTATACAGCTCCTAGAAATCAGTTCTGCTTTCCTCTGCTTTAGTACTTTCACCCAGGTTTCCTCAAATATGGTTATCTTCTCTAGATCTGAGTGTTTTTGTTAGCTTTACTGTCTTGAATAATTTTTTCCCCTATTAGGAATTATTAGTCTGTAAACTCTGGTGATTCATTTTACATTTACTTTCCTTTCACCAAAAGTACTTTTGTATTGAGTTTGCATGGCCAGGTTTTTATAGCAGGATGGCTACAGGGGTGGTATCTGTGAGAATCTGCCAGAAGCTTCTCCCATCTCTGACAGATACAGTGTCAGCTGTATCCACTGAAGAAAGAGGGGGAAAGATGCTCTAGGCATCTGTGGCAGGTGCTGCCTCCCAGACAGATAAACCAGACAAAAACCCAAGGGTGTCCCAGCGCAGTTTGGTGCCTCAGCCATTAAAACTGAATGTCATGGTGGTTGACAAGTGCCTCAGGGACTGGACCCTTAGTAAGCAGGCTCAGGGTCTGAGTTTGCCTGGGGTTGTTTGAGTTTGTCCCCTCAACGAATCAGAATGACCACAGTGCACCCTTGACTAGAGCATAAATGGAGTCCTGCCTAAGAACCAGGTGAGTTGGTTCCTTGCAGAGCAGCAGGCCTGGTAGTTGGATACTCCCCTTGGACATGCCATCCAAGGGGACCCATGTTGGAGCGGTTTGTTCTTGAAGAATTACACTCTGTGGGAGGACCACAATCTCGATGGAGCAGAAGAGTGTGAGAAAAAATTATTCCTTTGAAGAGGAAGAAGTGTCAGAGGCAACATGTGATGAACTGACTGCAACCTCCATTCCTTTTCCCCCTGCACCAATGTGTGTGTGTGGGGAAGAGGTGGAGAGAAGAAGGAATAAAGCTGAGCCCAGGAAGAAGGGAGTGGTGGGAGGACATGTTTTAAGATTTAGTTTTTATTTCTCATTATCCTACTCTGATTTGATTGGTAATAAATTAAATCCATTTCCCCAGGTTGAGTCTCTTTTCCTTGTGATGGTAACCAGTGAGTGATCTCTCCCTGTCCTTGTCGTGAGCCACAAGCTTTTCATAGTGTTTTCTGTCCCTTGTCCAGCTGAAGAGGGGAGTGATAGAGCAGCTTTGGTGGGCACCTGGCATCCTACCCAGGTCAACCCACCACAGCTTTCTAAACTGCTTCTCTCTATATATAGGACCACTGATAGGCTCTTTTTAAATAAAATCTAAATCACTTGTGAACTAAATTGTGAACCCCCAAGGAAACTATTCCCAGATTATTTATGTTCATTCATGGAAAAAGCATTTTTGCTTTAAATTTTCCTCGAGGCACATATATACGCAGAGTTACTCTAGTTCTAGCACTGATTAAATAGGAGCTTACACTTAAAAGATATTTCCAAATTCTTTGATCCAAACTAAAAAAAATGGAGTTGGAAGGTTCCAACTCCACTTCAAATAGATCAGGAGTTACAAAAAAATTTAAGCACCTCTGTTGCCTGATGCCAATATACAGAAAAGAGATCATTGCATATGAAATGGTTCATCTTAAAACCAAAGATTCATTTATAGAACCTAATGAAGAAATTTAATTAAATAGATGCTTAATGCATCCCAGTCAGGGAACAAGATGCATCTGGTCAATCTTATCATTAAGCGTATGTATATGAGTTTCCTTGAACAAGAATACACTCCTGAAAAAAATAGGTAAAGCTTAGAAAGTTTACTGGACTTGTGCTTGTGTTAGTTGTGACTTGGGAAGAACAGAATTAGGTTTATGGAAATGATGAAGGAGGAATAGTATGCCTATTGGCAGAATATCCATTTCAGACCTCTGTAGATATCATTATTTTTAAGAATTTAGGACTGTTAAAATGTATTTTAAAATGTACTCATTCAAGTATGTATCAGAGTGCTATTTAATTTTTCAGGGTCATGTAGTCTCTTCAGGAGTCTTTTATAACCCTCTTTAACCTCAGTTTTCCACTCAGTCAATATACAGGTGATTCCCCATTACATGAAGAATACATATGTGTTAAAAAGTTTGATATATAAAAAATCCTGTCCTGTAATGTTAGAATTATGACTATTCCTGTCACACCAGGGGAGACACGGTTGTGGTGTTGAGCACTGATGGACACATAACCCTTAACACATGGTTAAGGATCCCTCAGGAAAAAGTACAGCAAACAATGTTTGATGAGAACAATTTATGAGGGCAGGAGTCACATTCCCTGGCCACATCTAGAAAGAGAAATAATGGTCTGTCAGACTGGGTCCATCTCAAGGGTTATAATTAGCTCTGACACTACTTTCCTCAATCTCCTCAGTCTTTTCAGTTAGATATACATTTTCTCTTGTGTTGCATGGGGAAAAAAATGTGAATGGATGTTATCATCTGCTAAAATGTATTTATAAAAGTTATTTTAAATTTTATTGAAAGGCTATGATTTTGATAATAAAAAATTATCATTATATGAAACATGGCCATGGAAGCACAAAAACATTTTCAACAGCCTAAGGTAGAAGCCAGATCACCTCTCACAGAAATCTCATACTGCCTAACTTCTGTTTGACCTTCAGAAATCTCTCATGATTCCTTATGACAGGAAGTTTGCAATTGCTCCCAGCAATCCCTAGAGCCCTAAGCAGCCTTTGCTTCAATATATCTACTATTTGCAACAGGACTTGTGAGTACCATATCCAAAGCAGCAGCATTGAACATTGGTGTGCAGCATATTGCTTGTTGCACTGTTTTCATTAAACATGCATTGTATACTACTACTCATTTCTGTTACAATTTTTAAACAATGTTTTAGCACAAAAATGTTCATTACTTCAATGTTTAGTTTAATCTATAGGTTGCACAAATATGTAACAGTCACTTCCAAGATTTCAAAGTCTCCTCACAGAGCAGCTGCAGTTTGCTACACTGATCAAGAGAAGATGGGTAACTACAAAACTTGAAAAGTTTTTAAAACAAAAGCATGTACTTTAAATTCATAACATAAAAATTTTGAACTACAATGACTACAATCTAAATCCAGAACTGTCTACTGAGGAAAGAGAAACAAAGTTAGTGTAAACCAAGGTGTTCATTATACTTTCCTCTCTTAGTTTCTTCATAATAATTATTTTCTGTTTCTAAGACAGACTTTTTTTTTTTTATTTGCATATTTATTGTTTTAAACTTTCACAGATGAAAACTCTTCCTATTCCATTATGAATTCAACTTACAGAAAGGAGTTTTTGCAACCACTTCTTTATTGCATTGTCAGTAGTTCTGCCAATTTGCAAGTCTAATAATCATCTCATCACTTCCTAGGTATCTATTCAGCACACATTATTCTTTCTTTCTTAAAAACATTCTTAATCATAAGCAGCTGATCATTGGTGCTTTCTTGTAAGTCTAGTCTATGTACAAGACTGGAAGCCACAAATCTCTTAAAAACTCCTGTTAAAAGGATAAATAAGGCTTTGAACTTGCAGGGATCATCATCTTCCCACAGTGATTTGCCCTGTTCACACAACTGCTTCCCAATACCTCCTGTTAATTCAAATGCACAGCCTTCTTTTCAATCCTAGGTACCTTCTTAGGTCCTTTTAGTTTTGACTCAGTCTCTGAACTTTCTAATTCAACAAAATGGAGATATTTTTACCATATGCACATAGCACAGTTTAGTATAAGCGTTAATGTTTATAAAACATGTAAAATGAAATGCACTCTAAGATATGAATAAAACCAACAATTACAAAATTCTTTATGAAAATCTGACAACATTGTAATGAGACAAGAGAAACCATAGCTGCTTTGAATTGGCAACATCTTTAGCAGTTTGGATACTCGATTTTCTAACAATTCTATAAATGCCACAAGAAATAAATTTTGAATAAAAGTACTTCATGGAGGAGAATCTGAATGTAACCTTTTTTTAATAACCTTTCTTAAGGGTCCATCTTTCCCTATTATATCTGCATCCTTTTTTTTCCCAGTGATTACCAAATGAAAATTTGTACCTCACTTATTCATTTCTTAATGAGAATATAAAACTGGGTGCACAGGTGTGCACTCTGTTTTTAATCTGGACAGCTAACAGAGCTACAGGATATTTTAACTTGGGCAGATCAGGTATTATGATAATGTTTCTCCATGCAAGGGAAGGACTATGAGCCATAGTTTTACAACACTATTTTAACATTAATTTGAAAGCCGTATCTCTCCACTTTGCCTATTCAAAGCTTGCACATAATTTCTAATATTTTAATTGTATTAGTTGTCTACGCATGGGCTTTCTGTTTATTTCTGATTCTTTAAGCTGACACAGGAGAAAATGTTCCTCCTGACAGATCATGCCTCAAATCAGTAGGGACCTGTGGACGGATATTCTCTGTGTTTTGAAGAGTGGCTAGTGAAGTGTGTCCCTTTGTTCCTTCTCCCTATGCGTTACAGCAATTATGATCAAATAATAACTAATATATAGTAAAAATGTATTTTTCTTGTACATGTAATGGTGTAATGAATATATTAAAAATGTTTCATTCACATAAACAGTAAAGATGTCAGGGCAGGATACTCTCTGGACTTTTACAGATTCTTTTAAAGAGCATAACTTGAAATGCAATTAAAAGTCACATGCCTATAAAAAATATTTTTTCAAGCTCCTGGTCAGATTAATTTAATGGCTGTATATGCAATACATAACCTACAAGAGCTTTAACTCTAATATATATATAGCTCCCAGAGAATTGAAATAAGACTCTGGAAAGTTCCTAAAGAGCTTTGTACAGCCTTCAGACTAGCACAGCATCAGTCACATGATATAACTGAATTGGTAGATTATGTCTGAAGAATACTGATTTTCAGGAATCACCTCACATCTATTGGGAGATAAAGTGTAGAGCTAATTTTTATCTCAGTCCAATAGCTGTGTTTCATCAGCGGATATATGTCTGATTACACTGTCAGAATGGAATGTTCAGTGCTGAAATTCAGGGGAAAAAAAAAAAAAAAAATCTAAGCACTCTACATCTTTGTAGGTATTAGAACAGGAATAGTAGTACTAGCTTCCACCAGACATTGCACTCTCATGTTGAATGTAGCTTGAAGACATTCCACAATAACAAAATATTTTTTTTAAACTTCCAAAGCAAATGTCTCATAAAGCTTCTTGCTGTCTATCCTCTGTCTGTCTTTCTTTCCATCTTTTTGAGATTCACTTGTATTCCAGGTAACTTCCTCTACTGTCAGGTCTAAGAGATGAAAAGAAAGCCACAGTGCTGTCTTCTTGTGCATCATTTCTCTGGGGTGCCCCCAGCTCTCAGAAGACATAAAAGATCCCTGCAACACAGGATTTCTGCTTATACATTAACTGAACTGTAGGAGGTTAAGGAAAACTTCAGAGACTCCCTTTGTCCATGGCTCTGTCTGAATATCTACAGTTAATTCAGACAAAGCTATTTCTTTAAATGACATCAAAGGTAGGTCACAAATACTGAAACCAAAAAGCAGTTAGGAACATAAGTACATCTGAAGGACCAAATCATGACCAGTACCACAGTTTTCTCCTACTACAAATTAAAGATAATGTATAGGAGATTGCACAAAACCTTTTTAAAGACTAATTGCTTAAACTTTCACAGCTATTTTAGCATGAGAAGGACAAGAGCAGTGCTGAGTAGTAAAACTACTGACAACAGTGACTGTAAGCAAAAAGTTAGCAATCACTGTGTGCTTTCATTTTTTAATGACATATATTTATCAATAGCTTGAATTGTTCTGTCTTGTACATTGACCTTTTACTTTCACTGCTGCCTCAGCTCAGAATTTCACACACTGCTGGATGATGGCTATGACTTATGAAGAATATAAGGTGCCATAAAAACTGTGAAATCAAATGCTATAAACTGAGTGTTGGCATTTTTCAAATGTGCAAGAACTGTAACTGCTAGAGTTGTTCCACTGTTGAGAATTAACATAGCTGGGTGACACACTAGGCTAAACTAATGCAAAATGCAACAGAAATCTGTTTTGCAGCTGACCTTCATAATTGGTACAATTATGCCATTTGCATACCATTTTCTCTAACAGACCTATTTTAACATGAAGAGATGAGTCACTGTCTAGCTTGCATTCAAGAGGTCAGTCTGACTTATTTGTAGCAAAAGATAAATCACTGTCTTGAAATAGTAAATTACAGGAGAATTTATTTTAGAGGAAAAACGCTGCATCCCAGCATCTGTAGCAGTTCTGTTATTTGCTTGCAGACTTCCTTCAGAGAAACAAGTCAATTCCTCTTTCTTGTTATCATTGATGCCAATCTATTTCTTTACATTTATGCAGAAGAATAACAGGAAGTTATTCTGTCAGTCTGGCTTTACTGACAGATTTCAGGGAAATGGCAATAAGCTGATCTTATAAGTAAGACACTTAAACTTACAAATGAATAACTAAAGCAACAAAAATTCATGCTAGAAATACGTATCTATCATGTACATTTAATAATAGCAATTTTAAAAATAGTTTTGTGGAAAAAAATGACATATCATTTTACATTGTTTTCTGGATATAGGGTGTCTATAACAAAGGTTTAGCAAGACCCTGTCTTCGACACTATTAACCTTTGAATGTAAATGATCTTCTTCATGTCTTCTGAACATTTTTTTTTAATTATTTTTCAGTGTGCATCAGTATGGTGTCTACCCATGTAAAATGAAAGTACTGGAAAAACTGCTAATAATCTGTTACACTGTCTCATTCTCATGTCTGAGTATTTTACAGTTATGGCTGTTAGCTGCTGGTTGGAATGAGTGCTGCTTCTGTATCTAAAATAGGCTGAGCAATTCTGACAGAAAGACTTCTACCTCGCTGATTCAGTAGCAAGTATGGTGATTTAAAAGTACTATCAGTACTTCTGCCATAAAGTTTTAAGGCTACAACTATACATCAGGATGAGGAGATCACAGAAGTAGAATTAGACACCTTCAATTTAGCTTTGAGCAAATTAGCACTGTTACCACCTGCAGTGAAATCAGGGCGAGATGTTTCATCCTGACTGATAATCCTTCATGGAAAGCAGGGCTTTTAATCAGTTTATAAGCATGTATTGTTATTAATACTCATTCTATCTTCAGGAAAACTACCTTATTTGTGCCTCTTCTACAGCCGTTATCTCTTTATTTTGCTTTATAGGCATGCGTTCTGTGTATCCATAGAAACAAGCACAGAATGAACTGTGGTGGCTTATGGTCACACATTTGTTTTGAAGTTACCACATAATGGAAAGGAAAATGCCTTATTAAAAGAAAAAGCATGGAAAAAGTAAGTCTGAGGGCTAATGCAGTCAGAGTAAATAATACATTTTAACCCTTTCTGTTTACTTCCTTCAGTCAACTTAGTACAAACATTATCAAATACATATCGGCTGTAGTATTAATGCAGATATTTCTTTTGATATCACTACTCCTGTAAGTGAAATGAACATTAGAGCTTGTAAGCATAATTGACTATTCCAATATCTCAGTTTGTAGGTCAGGGAAGAAAGTTAAACATCCCACAGTGATGTGGTGATGACAATAGAAGCTTGAAGCTTTCCCAGGCTTCTAGGTTCTGTTGGCCACATTGAGACAGCTCTATTTAAATCTGTTAAATTTTTAAAAGTTACAAATTCTGACACACTGTATCACAAATAGGCATCATTAGAAAAAGAAATTTAACTTTGAGGTGCTTAGATGGAAAAGGGCAAACTGGTATCCCATTGTCTATGGCTGGACTGCTCAACTTCCATCCAGAACAGAAAAACTCTTTTACTCTTGCATTGCTGTCTACAAAGTTCTTCACTTCTAAAGAGGAGGTGAAAAATTCTCCCAAAAGCTTCTGAAAGACTTGGGTACTTAAAGACTAACCTAGAACAGGGTTTGGAGTACAAAAGTTATTTAAAACCTGTACCATAAATTACCTTAGAATCATGAGAACCTGATAGAATCTGAGGTTATATAGCATTTTTATTTTACAGGTGTAAAAATTAATAAAACAAGTGTCATCTGTGCTAGCTAAATGAATTATACAGCTAGTCAAAACCCCAACAATTTCTTTGTTAGCTGATTCCATTTTCTGATGTGCTTTGTAAAGTTTTTTTAAGAGATTCAGGATGGGAAGACAGTTCCCTGGAGCTGAGGTCCCCACCCAACCAAAAAAAAAAGAGTACTTGCTTTACTTAAGGTCATGTAATTCTGAAAAGAATACTGAAAAATATGCTGTTGTGTGAAAAATCAGGATGAGATACAAATCAAATGCCTACAAAATCAAAACTAAAAATATGGGATTTGTATGCCCAGTAAATAATTTTGTGTGTCTGTGTGTGTTAGGTATTAAAGAAAAGGATGCAAGAAGGCGGGAGGTCCTACTGACACACAGCTATGACTGAATTGTATTCTCTGGGGTATATAATCTTGCTACGGTATTAACATACATTTAAGAACAGAAAAGTAGTAAATAATATGTCATTGAAACCAGGTAGATTTCCACTTATTTTCATTTGGTTTTTTTTTAATTATTAACTTAGAACACTTTATGTGTAATCTATGTAAACATGGAATATCATAATCAGTTCCATAAACTTTTAGGTCAATTTGACATTTTATTGTCTGGGAGATAAGGGCTTTAACAAATCTTTAACTGTAACTGATCTAAAACATTATTGATTTTAAACATTTATCAATATTTTTTTTTTTCTAGTGAACTATTTAAAATGTAAAATCAACATTTAGAGTTAATTTGTATTTTCTGTTATACGATGAGTAAATTCCATTAAAATCTCACTTTACTTTTGTACCTGCAGTGCCATTTCCTTTTAAATGTGTCAAAGAGTTGGGTAACTGAACTGTTTAAAAATATGTTAATATTCATAATCTTAATTTCTGAATAACAATAAAATTTGTGTCACAGTCTTATTTGTGGGAAAAGAACCTCTAACAGTGGTGTCTGCTAATGCAACTGAACATGGGCTATCTCCATTGAGATTAAATCTGCATTGTAGTTACAAAGAAAACAGAGTAAGAGCAGTTTGTGTTGCAGTTGTAAGGAGCTGGCTTGAGCCCTTCAAGATTTTGCAGTGCACAAAGTCTTGCCTGGCAGAATTTCAATAACTTGGATGGTTACCCCTAAATGTATTTTCTATGCGTAATAGAATTATAAGTCTTCTAGTATAGTCTAAACCAGTGTTTATACCAAGGTATCATGTGTTTCCTGTGTTCCAGCAATTGGATTTATGCTAGACTGGGAAATTTGCAGTACTGGAAGAATGGAGTGATTCATTGCTAAGATGTTTCTATGGTAAGCTTTTCCACTGCTGAATTGTTCAGCTCCATAGGTGGTAGCTATGGCAGCATCACTTGTGCAGAGAGAATACTATGTAGCTTCTGATGTTTTAAGGAAGGTTAACTTTTAATTGCTAAAAGCAGCCCTATACAGAACAATACTTATATATGGCATTAATTAAACTGTTACAATTACAGATTATCTCATGCACAGTGTAAGAATCTGTAATAAATGTTAAAAATAGGGAAAAAAAGCTATTATGGAATGACTTAGTAAACAAAGAATATTTGAAGCTCTATGCGTAAAAGTTCTAAGTAGAAGACATAAAAACTTTCTGACATGACTTAAAAGAAGTCTGTAATATACGCAGTTATATCAAAGATTTTGTTATATTTGTCCATTTTATCTAAGGGTCACCTTTCTCTCCAAATTGGTGAGGTTGTACCCCAAACACACAAACTAATCTATTTTACACTGGACTCCATAAATCTCAAATTTTAGGGCAGTCAAGAAAAACACTGTTTTCACAGAGCCCCTTTAGCACTCTATTTGCTATTTATAAAGTGTCTTTTTGTAGACATGGCTAAGCTGTGCTGCTGATGTGATACAATAAGATGCAAGGAGCACTAGAACTGTGAATTCATCTAAGAATCACCAGAATAAATCATACAGGATCACAAACCATACATTAATCACTCCTTCCTCATACGTCACCACCTGCCAGGGGACAGATAGTAATGTGCCCTCTCACATCCTTAAACAGTTGCAGGCAGTGCCTAAAATAGTATTATGTCCTATTTTATGAAGGTTAAGTATCCTAGAGAAAAGATGTTGTCCTCTTACTACCCAAGCCATTAAAAAGCCTTATCCCCCATTCATCATAATTTCAATGAATACATTGCTCTGTAGTCACTGTGCAGTCCTTCCTGCTCGGAAATGCAACCCTCTGAAGAGAGCAACCTGCAGCACGTTCCTACCACCTGTCATATTGCAATAGCAGAGTTTTTCCAAATGTACACAAGAAATCCTGTGAGTAAGCCCCAAAATACACTTGCAAACAATCTGATGACAAGAAAAAAAATTTCTTCCCACTGTCCCAGAAGAAATTAGCTCAATGTTCACAGTGGCTTGCAGGGTTCACAGCTGTGCTCTGACCTATGAATGAAAACTAGTGACCTTCCAGCAAAAGAGTTGTGGCTGATGAGGCAATATTACACACCCTTTCTTTTTGAAATATGAAGAAGAACTAGTGATCTATCTGACTCAATTTTGACATGTCTTACTAACTTATGGGAAAAACTCAGAACCTTTTCTTTCTCCAGGTAGACAAAGCCATATTTTCTTTTAGCTTATGTGATATGCATTTTTGAAATGGAAACTTTTTGCTTCTAAAACCTGTCCTGTGGTCAAGACACACTGACCACCAGCTATGCCTCTGAACCTGAAACAGTACAGAGTAGCAAAGATATATGCCTTTTTTTTTTCCTTTTCCTACTCTGAAAATGTTTCCAAAATTAAGAATTTTGAAATATTATGAATGGCAAAGAGAAAAGAGATCAAAATTGGAAAGCCTAGTTATTACACTCCACCATATTCAGCATCAAAATAGAAGATTTTTTTCTCCCAGAAAATCCTTTCAGTTAAAAATGCTGATATTTTTAGAGCTAAATTATTAACTATTATAAACTATTATTATCCTATTATTATCACCATGACACTTCTATTACTACAAACATTTCACACTGATGATATGGTCTGTCTTCTGACATAGAAATAACATTAGTTTCTTCTGAGTTGGATTTTATGCAGGATTTTAAATACATGAGGTTTTTGTTGGGACCTATTTGATAGCAACTAGCTAGGTCACTCATACATTAGTTTTAGGTCAAAGTTTGTGCTTAATTTGTTCAGTCTCTCTCCCACCAAAGAAGCAAATTGCTTCTGAAGGGACAAACAGTAAGAAACCTCTGAAACCTAAACAAGACATAAGGCAGATGGATATGGACATTATTTATTACTTTATACATTGACCTATTACTGAAGTGTAATCTATATACTGGATATTTCATATTCTGTTGCAGTTGCAACACATCAGAGAATCTAGATCTCAACATTTATCCTAGCTAGCTGTACTGGATCTGCCTGGGAAAGAGTTGTTTCTCTTCATAGAAGCCTGTATGATGCTGTGTTTTGGACTTGTGACTGAAGCTGTGTTAACACATTGTTTTAGCTCTTGCTGAACACTGCTTCCCCAGCATCGAGATTTCCTCTGTTTCTCACTCTGAGTATGCTGGGAGTGGGCAGGAAGTTAGGAAGGGACACAGTCAGGATAGCTGACCTGAACTGGCCAAAGGATGTCCCATATCATATGGACATCACTGTGCTCAGCAATGAAAACTGGGAGGTTGTCTTCCCAAAGTAGCTGTTGCTTGGAAACTGACTGGGCATTGGTCTGGTGGGGATAAATGATTGCTTTTGCATCTTTTTTTTGTTTTGGTTTGGTTTGGTTTGGTTTGGTTTGGTTTTGGTTTTGTTTTTGTTTTCCTTCACTGTCTTTATCTTTACCCACCAGTTTTCTTGCTTTTGCCCTTCCAATTGCCCCTTATTCTGCCTGAGATGAATGAGTAGGGAGGACCTTACCCACAGGCCAGTGTCAACCCACCCCACTGAGTAACTGACAAATTCCAAATGGGCCTGGAAGGTACTGCTGCAGGAACTGCAATATTGTCACTCTGGAGGAGTATACCTTTGGTGTGCTATTCAAGGAGAAATGATATGGCCCAAAGACTGGAAAATCTGGACTTTGCAAGGGACATTAACTTCCTGCAATTCTTCTGCATTTTGATAACAACAAACATTTGTCAGAGTGAGTGCACTAGCAGGTTAGGATTTGTGTGATAACCAGTCTGTAACACATTGAATCAAGAAACATAAAGCAGAAATCCTACGTATCCTTAAAGGCTTTCATACTTAATTTTTTACTCTTTTCCTGCTGGCCCACAGACCACAGCAGTGGTCTCCTTGCTGTGATTCTGTGATGGCAAATGAAAAAAATCCACTCCCCCGGAGTCATTATAAATCCCAGTAGCATGCTCACAGAGCTATGAATATGTCCTTGGAGCTGACACTAAGTGGGCTGAACAGTACATTGAAATATGCAGAGTCTTTTTAGTCTGGTCTAGTGTAGTCCTTGAAATCCAGGAACAAAAAGGATGGCAGGGGAGATGGGCTGCATGCTATCAAGGGAATCATTTAAGATGAGGAATATGTTTCATTATCAACCTGCTTACTAACTCTTGCCTTTGCTTAATATTGCTGATCTTCTCAGAATAATTGTAAGCGTTCTTGTACAAAGAAATACTGGAGGCTGAGACTCAAGAGGGTGGATCAAAGCACATCAGGGACTTGATTCTGTGGGACTTATAGATACTAGCTTTGAAAAGGAGGTAGTGTTGCTTCACATGCTATTTGTAAGAGTATTTCACACCATGCAGAATTATAATTTTTCTTCCACTTTTGATGGAAAGATTGTCAAGCAGAATTCTGGATTTGTTGATCTACACTGGATTCTAGGTGTGTCTATTGTCTAGGACGAACAACATCTGACAACAGCCCAGTATTGTTTCAAGATTTTCAAGCAGGCCAACTAGCAGATTACAGTGACTTGCAGGGAAAAACATACAAGAATGCTATACTTGCTGCAATTATATAAGAAGACAGGAATGTAAGAAAATTTACACCATGTCAGACCAATGTGCATGTGTACCATTATCCTATCTCTGACCATGGACAAAAATGTCATCTCACAAAAAGGGATAGGTATAATGTAACGCTAAGTAACATTCATCTTCTTGTGACTTGCAGCAAAGGAAGTCTTGAATCAGATGTGTTAGATAATTGTTGTCCGTGAACCTGTGTGATCCCTGTCTAAATCCATGTAAACCTTGAACATCTGCATTGCATGGCAATTTTCCTCTGCTTATGTACAGAGAATTATTTAAGTATCTACCTCTGCTCTTTTTGAATTTGTCTCCTTTTTCATGTGATGCACATAAGTTCTTCTATTAGAAGTTGAAAAACTATTGTCTATTTACTTTTCTCATGTCTCTCCTGATGTTGTAGACATCTTTCATAACACTCATCAAACATCTCTTTTCCACAGTAGAAAATCTCAAGATAATCTGTTGAATCATCATTCTTGCCTCTTTTCCTATAACTTCATTACTTTTCTTTTTGAGATGAGAGGATAAAATAACAACAGTAATGTAGAGTAATGGAGCCCTATCAACTCTTATTTGAGCATCATGATCCCACCCACCCCCCCCCCCCCCTTCTCAACCATTTCTTTTTGCTTTCTTAACAGCTACTGAGCACAGAGCTGGGGTATTTCACATATTATTGAAGAACTGTTTCAGAGAATGATAGAACCTGTAAAGTTGACAAAACTTTCCTGACAGGTAGCTGTTGATTCAGAGCCAACCCCTGCAAATTTAAGATCTAACCCTATTTTAATGTATTTTAATTCTCCTTATGTATTAACTTTCTTTATATTGAATTCCCATCCACATTTATTTATCCGTCACTCAGTATTTTGAAAAATCTCATACATTTCTTCACAATTGTTTTGGACATCTACAGATCAGCCTTTAGAGGTAAAGGATAAAGTAATAGGAGCAAAATGTTACAGTAGATCTTGAATAAGGTCAAGAACCAACTTGCAGCAGAGAATATTGTAAGGATGTCTTACATACCATGAGCTTTGGGAAAGACAGCAAAACAAAACCTCTGTGTCTAGTAAGCCACATGCCTTTATTCTTTGCCCTAAGTGGAATAAATACTGTAAGTGGAATAATGTACTTGCAACTTTCCCTATTAATTTAAGGCCACCTTTTATGTGTGTACTCCAGTTAGTCTTTAAAAGTGATTCCACTTTTATAAAAATGCATATCCCATTAAAAATAATGAATAAGAGATAGTTAGGAAAAAGATATATTCTGTATAGCAAAAGAAGAGAAAATGACATCTTGCTTATTATGTCAGATGCTGATGGCTTTAAAGCATTTCAATACATGCTTTAGAAAGTTGTTAATTATTTTCTAAGGTGCTCTGAAGTAAAATAATATTAAGTCTATTTCTTAATGTGTTTCCATTCAAGGCAGAATAACGCAATTTATCTCAAAGAGCTGTTGTGCAGAGATGATAAGGATACAATCACATCCTGATTGTAAAGGGCCACTGGCCATTTCTGGAATGTAAAGGAAAACATTATTAAGAGTTAAGGTTGAAAATGTAAGAAAACATGACACTCGGACTTTTATAAATTTACATTTTCATCTATCATGTCATTTTTGCTAGAAATCAGCTAATAGAACTGCTAACGCAGACAAAGTTGATAAAATCTGAAGTAGGCTATCTGCTGTTTACTCTCTAAGTGTCAGTAGCAGTACATTCAGTGTTACAAATGTCCTGAAGGCACAAGTGTGTCCTGCTCTGACAACTATGATATGTCTCATTTGTCAGGAAGAACAGTTGCCATTGAAAATTGCATTTTAAAACTGGTAAATCTGCAGAAAGCAAAGAATTGAAAACATCAAAAAACAGATGACTGCCAGTCACCTTCATTTTGAGTAAACACTTCTGATGGTCCAGAGCTCATTACTGTTCAGTTTCTGATGAATCCTGCAGTATTTATGCAAAAGATACGTTAGGATTAGCATGTGCTAAAGACCATGGTATGGGAAAAATCCTTGCTCTTCTACAGATTTTCAGACCTTGGGCAAATCTTTTAGATGTTTTCACTGATGAGCATACTTAAGACAGCGATAGCTTTGATATGACATACCACCTACAAAGTGGCCTGATGAGATCCTTCTTCTAGCTCAAACAACTTGAGTTAACCAGACCACCATATAGGAATTTTTTTGTAGCAAAAGAACATAGAGGCAAGACTCTGCTTTGAATATGAATAATTTTTCACCCAAGGGAAGATGAGGTTTTTTTGTCTGCTGAGGTTCTTCATTTGTAAAATCAGTATAACTTTGTTTTCTGGATGGGTTAAAAAGATCAACATGAAGAACTGTGCATATATGGTCCAAATAAGTCCTTAATGCTTATTTAAAATAAATTCTGTTGCAATAATTTATGTTGTCTGCTCATAGATTCATCCAATACTACTGAGTCAATGGAATGAACTAATATTTCTACTACCATTTAATCATATTTACTCCATGGAGTAAATTGGAAGTTTCCCTTCCAATGCTTTCATGAATAGCTGTTTTCCTTTCTTTCTTTTTTTTTTTTTTTTTTTTTTTTTTTTTTTTTTTAAATAAAAAGAAGCCACTTGGAAAATGTGATAAGTCCTGAATGCAGATGATAGTGAAACCTCTACAAAAATACTTGCAAATAAAGATTGGCAATCAGTAAGTGAAAGAAAAAACTCACCCTCTGAAAGAATACTGGAGTTGAACCTTTTAAAAGTTACAGTTTGGGAATTTCAAAGTGGAAAAAACTGCTGGAAGCAATTAGCTAAATAAGTCTTTTTTCACACTCTCAAAACTGAAATTAAAATAGATCTGAAAGACTGTAAAGTCAACTAAAATCATTGCAGTGGCTTGTAGAAATGTCAGACTTCTCTTTACTTCAGGCTGTCTGTTGAGTATTGAGTCTATGTGAAGACTGTTGGTACCATACACACACACCCCCCCCCATCTCATTCTTTCTGAGAAAACTGAGACAGTATGCATCATAATAGCAAATCCCCTTTGTAAAAGCTTATTAACATTTTTAAATTTTATTACTGTTTTATGTCTTAGTTTCCTTTTTCATATTTAAAGCAAAGCACACATCCCTTTCCAATCTGAAGTGGTGTATCAATTAAAGTGTATTATTAGCACTATATGTTTACTCAGGCAGTGCCTTGTGAAACCATTGAGGATTGGGTCCTATTAGATACTTAGCATGAAGAAAGAGTCAGATCCGACAGTATATTTGAACAAAGACATTAATGGATCTGTTCATGCAGTTGCTTAAATACTACAGGAATGACATGATGTAAACAGAAAGCCTGATGAGATTAACAGCTTGCTAGGTTTTACTGTTCCTGTGCTCCTTTCTTTGTAGGATGGAAAGATGAGGGCACTCATATCTCACTGCTCCCCCACTCTGCAAATCTATCAGTAAGCAGGAGTGACAAACCTCACCCACACCTTCCTTAATACAGTTCATACTGTTTTTTTTCTATATTGCAGGAGTTCTTCATGACCCAAAAGCCTGAGAACAAGATTTGTACCACTACCTGTGATTTGTAAGATTATTTCATTAAGCTTAAATGCTTGGAAATTTAAACAACAGTCTGGTAATTTTATTGTAGGTACAATTGGGGAATGAGCCATTTTAGCAAATGAAAGTCTGCCCACTGTGTTACAAATATTCTGTGTATTTGCAATTTGTTATGAGAGTGTAACTGGCTGTTTCTAGCTTTGGTATCCACAGCAGTAGACTTAAGTACTAGTCAGCACAATCAAAAGCCTTCATCAGTCAGGTTTCAGAATAGCTTTATGACAATTTGCACGGTTCTGGCAGCTGTCTGTACTGTAAACTCTGTGGTCATCTGGATAAAATAATGCTCTTATACTACTATGATAAATCAAACCTACTATATAGAATATATTACATATATTATGATGCCCTTGGTTTAGCATCACCTTAATGTACTCTGCTGCTATAAGGCTCTGTAAATTTGCAGTAATATACTGCAATTTAATACAGTTACATAAAAGCCTTATTGAAATAATACTGAACAGCATTTTTATGCATGTCTTAAAATAGCAGAGACATAATGCAACCCAAAAATCATAGGCTATTTAATAATACATGAGATGTTAAAATTATGCCACTTTTGTATTTTAAATTGCTCTTTTTTTCTTCTTCTTAGTATCTCAGATGTTCTCTCCAACACTATGCGACTTTACCCTCCTTCAGTGATCTCAGTGCAAGGAAGTATCATTTTACAGTACACTACTGTTGAATTTTTCCTACCAATCTATAATGCATCATAAAAGCACTTAAAGAATAGTTTCTTTTGCCCCTGCTTCCTCATTTCTTTACTTCATTTGCACACATTCAGAAAAAGCTGAAGGAACCACCATGTTTATCTTGTTGAATGCTGTTTCAGACCTTATAAAAGCAAGAGAGAAATTCAGGAGTCATGCTAATCTTATACATACATATATTGTCCTCTGGACACCCTTAGATGTAAAAAGATATGCTCACTCAAACTAAAGACTTTATCTGCCAGTCTTTGAGTCTGTTTTTTAGTCAACATAAAGATATTAAAGAAGTCAGCACTCGCATAGTTTACCAGAAAGGAATATCCTTGCTTCTTCAGCTCCTGAAGTAGGCAGGCATTGTCTTAAGCATACAACACATTTCTGTTGCAAGGGGACCCTAAAGCAGTGCAATTCTGTTGCTTAGCAATACTAAGCAAACAAGATTAAACACAGCTCTCTTCATCCTATTTTCCTCTGCCCCGCACTTGTTCCTTTTCTGAAATATCCACAAGCATTTGTGACTAAGCCATACTAAGCTTATATCCAGTGTGATAGCCTTTATTTTTTAAAATATGAAAATGGCACATTTATTAAATTCTTTAACAGAAGTACCAGACACTACCAAATGTTTAAAATTATTAAACTTATGCTAAACTGGAACAATCCACTTAATGATATTTGTGGCAAAAAACCCCCCAGATGTCCAATTCAAATTCCTTAAAAAATAGATTAAAAACTACAGTGCCAGAAGCAGAATTTCTTTTTCAAAGATCATGGAATCAGAGAATGCTTGAGGTTGGAAGGGATGTCCAAAGGTCACCTGCTCCAATGGTTCTGCTTAAGCAGGGTTACCTACAGCTGGTTGCCCAGAACCATGTCCAGATGGCTTTTGAATATCTCTAATGACAGAGACTCTGCAACCTCCTGGGTAACGTGTATTTGCATATGGTTAGCTAATAATGTAGTACAAAGCAAATTATAACAACTTCAGAATTTATGTTATTGCTCATTTGACTCCTTATCAAGATAGTTATAAGGAAAAAACAAGCAATACAGACACTAGCAACTTGACAAATATTTTAATTTCAAGATAGATTTTAACTATTAATAATTAATAGGAGTAAATTGATTACATAGGTGAAGTAACATTAGAGCAGTTCAGATAGACAGTGACAGGTGTTGTTTGGATTTTGAGCATTTACAATGCTGAAAACACTTTTCAGCTGGCTAGCTTGAATTTATAATAAAATCTTGGATTTGTTGTGTCTTTCAAACACAGTTTTTTAAGAAAGTGTAACATGCAACTGTTGAACCGAATGCTTGTAATTTCATAATGTTCCATTTCTTTCTGTCATTCTGTGTTTGCCAAACAGTTCAAATTATAATACATATTGTACAGGAAATGGAAAGACAAAAAGACTATTAATAAATGTATACCAAACAGAAGTTTTCACAGATCACAGATGAATAAAAGAATTAAAAGAATTTCTTTAGATGAGACAAATGGTGCTGAGCAAAGATACAGGGTCAGAAAAGGTGTACAATGCGCAGGAGAATATACAGCATACAAGGAGAGTTATGTTACACAGGGGGAATGTCTTTACTGTTAGAAAAGTATAGTCTCATTTTTTTCCCCTTTTTATATGATAAATACAAATCTAATCACTTTTAATGACATGGCCCGTTTCTCAAAATTTTCAAATTTATCTCGGATGTTTACTATAAAATACACTAGGTGGCAGCAAAAAATAAGCTAACAAATTTGTAATGGTAATGTACATATTGAGATTTAGTACAGAAAATCTGCATGATTTCAACAGGGAATGAAGGTGAAAGATGTTCATAATGGACTGTCAAGGAGAATGCAACACAGAGTCACTACGTGTCTCAGTGCAAAGAAAGTCAGTAAAAACCCAAATAGTGCTAATAGGTGCCCAAATGACTATGACATATTCTCAAAACTTGGGATCAAATATTTTAGTTAAAGTGTTATGCCATACTTAAAAATAAGAAAACGCTGAGAATCAATGCCAAAATAAGGCTCTGTTTTTCAAACTATTTGTACTGCTGACTCTTCTTCAATATATCTTAGTTTCTCTAATTAGAATTTCAAACCACATGCAGAAGATCCCCAGAAGATTTATAGATTGACCAGTATGGTCCAATTAAAAGTGGATCTCTTCCCTATAAATCAAAGCTATGTAAAGCTGTATCACCTAAATCTTATCTAAACTGTCTGCCAGAGTATTAGGTAAAATACAGAGGACAGCTGTAATGACATTATACTCTGAAAAATCTTTGAGAACTGTCATGGCTCCCATTAAAGTTAATTAAGTACATCTAACTGCATGCTTATACAACAGACACAAGAAGTTACAACTAACTAAGAAAACATTAATATAATTCTTATTATCTCATGAGAAGGAATCCCTTATGAATGTTGCTCTATTAAAAGAAGCTGGGAACCTGCAAATAGATAAAAAGATAAGAGGAAAGCAGTGCAAATGCAAAGATGCATAAAACTGAGAACTTGCTATTTATAATACTTTTTATATTTGTATCTCTTCCAAGCTTCCTTTCTGTCACAGTACTACAGACAATGAACCATTTTCAGTAGCTCACAGTTTACAACCCAACATGCTTTCCTGTATACCCACGTCCCACAGGGATTTCTTTGTCTAGGAGAGGAGGAATAAGGAAAAGGATAACATACCAGAAGGCTTTGTTGAAAGATCACAAGAGTGAATTCTTGAATTTAAGTTGCTTTAATAGATACTGTATCAGACATTAAATAATCTATTGAATAATTCAGGATCTGACATGATAGACCTTTGTTTCAAACTTGTAGTGGCAAATTCATCACTTGCAAGGAAACAACAACTGTGTCAAAATATGGGTTTTTTGCCATCAGCTGAAATTCACCATAAGCTGTAGACTGTAAATTTAAGCTACGGATTTGATTGGTCAGAAAGCAACAACACTGTAAGAAAGAAATTTCAGTCCAAGTGTGTAAGTAGACAGATAACAATTCTTAAACAATCTTTAATATTAAAGAAGATCAATTTGAAACTCACATTTTACTAATGAGCATTTTGTTTTATACCCAAAGAGGAATTAAACCTGTTATGTTATAGTCAAATGCATTTTTCATCAAAATATTCCCACCCTTAATACTGTGGTTATCCATTTTTGTTTTCAGAATGACTCATAAAACTTTCATACAACATTATAAATGTCCTAATCTGAACAGTATCAGATGGCTTCTGGCATACCTGTTTATATCCATGTGAGTATAGGCCTATGTTCTCTATTCCTTCCCTGAGCTTTCTACACCTTTCACCATGTACTGAGCTTGCTCTTCTCCATTTCCCTAAGACTTTCTTGCTCATATAGTTTTCACAGAATTCAACTCGTTGAAAGGCTCTTTTTACTGAAATAAGTACACACATAAGTGCACATCCATATTATTTCTAAATGGCTTTTAATTAAGATTAAATTTAATTATTTTTGTTCATTATAGAGAACCATTGTTTAATTTTTCATTCTGGAAATCTAGTTTTTCTATGAGGGCTGAAAGTTAAAATCTTATTTATAGAGAGTCCCATGGCAAGTTTTCCTGCTTTGTAATGGTTGTAATGTCTATTTAGATGAAGTTATGAAACCTTCAGACATGAGGATTACCTTTTCTGCCAAAGGCTGCGATGAGTCACTAAACACAGCAAATGATGGTAGAGAAATTCTATGTGGACTTTTGCAAAAGAACATTTTCTTCAGCTGCTGCTAAAAGGAACTGAATCTCAGTTACAAAGATGTTTTTTTTTTTTAAATAGTGTTTTTACTACCAGCTCCTAAGAGAAATAACTATTCAAATACTGTCAATACAGTACATTTCTACAAATTTTATCTAGCTATGTAGTTTTGCTCTAGTTTAAAAAAAAAAAAAAAGTTTTAATACAAGAATATCACTTCTCAAAGGATCCATTTTAAAGTTACTTTAATTAATATGCTTGGGTGTGCAAGTGGCACTGCAAGAATCCATCTTGTTTTCCAGACAGTAGATTACTCTTACATAAATCTGCCATATGCATTTTTGAAGTATCAGAAGACATTTAGCAATTGAAAGCAAGTACAACTCATGTCTACGGTTTCATCTAAAATAAAATTGCTGTGTTCCTTAACATTGGAATAAGACATTTAACCAGAACTGATTCAAAGGGATGAGTGTCCCTTGCTGAATCAACAATGATTCTTTAACACATGGGCTTTCTGCAGAGTTTTCCTATCTGAGCTCTGAGCCAGCATGACACAGCTTGACAGTTCTGACAATTTCACTGCAGGATACATTAGACCTACAGAATATCTGCACCTCTCATACTATTCTATGACCTTTCTTTCTGAAAGGCTATTGCTTATTTGTTCCCCTTTTTCTTCCCCTTTTTATTCAGGTGGTCCATGTGAGATCCTTTACTGCTATAGTAATTGGAAGCTACAAGATCTGCTCAGGTAAACACATGCAGCTTTAAAATGCTATGTCAAATATTTGCTCATATTTCAGAAGCTTCCCTGCAAAGTAAGTATATAAATCTGCACTGAAGAAAATTCATTTTTCTAATATATAAAATAATTTGAAAGGAAGCTGTTAGGAATGATTTTATAATCATCCTTGAGGCAGAAGCCATTTAGCGCAACACTAGTAGCATGCATGCTTCATACAAACTCAAGAAAGCGTTAACAACATTTATGATTGTTGTAGCTAAAGTCCAATTTATATTGAGCTAAAGTGAATGCATGACTTGGAATTATCAAGTGTGCAGGTAAGTTGAGGAGGTCAGAACAGGATCAATGTCATACCTTTGGGTATGTCAGAAGTAATGTGTACTAATATAATATTTAAAGGATTTTAATGAAAACTGAATCAAATGAAGTGAACTGTTTCTAATCTGATTTTCACTGTATCAGGCTAAGCCTTATTCTGTGATAATAAAGGCCATGAAATCTAAAGAAAAACAAATAAGCAGTGATCAGCAGAGTGTAAAATACTTCAGTCTGCAGGGCCAAGAGTCAAGAACTAACTTTCTATTATTAGTTGATTCCCAACTTGCTAAAAGACACATACTTTGAAGAGAAAATAGCCATTGATAAAAAATGTCACTTTTCTCCACCAAGAACTATCAAGAATTATAACCCCTAGTTAGGATTTCTCAAGCAGAGAAAAACTGGCATTTCTTATCCGTAATTAATAAACAGAATGCAAGAGAAGTTCCACAAGTCTCAGTTGAGTAAGTAATGATGTGAAATTCTTTCCACAGGCTCTGGGTCTTTCAAGGACAGTAAAAAGGCCCTACTATATAACCCTTTCCAGGCCATCTCAGACTCTGTTCCTGCTCTTGATAAACTGGCACTTACATAATAATTAATAATTAATAATTACTTACATAATAAAACAGCTATATTCTCAACATCAGGTTAATTTTTGATAATTTCAGACAAGATAAAGGAACACTTGGACTTGGACCTAGTGACTTCACAGGCTGACCAGATTAGAAAGACTTTGATTGAACTGACCACTGAGCTTGACTGTTGAGAAATATATATTGGTAGCTTCTTTCCTTGCAACGTTTCTTTTACCAATTCTACATTTTGAAACCTTTCTTATTAAAATTGTTATAAATATGGCAAGAGTGAAGGATATGTGTATTTCCCTGTCTTAATGTCTGTCTAGTCTTAGGAACTATATTCAGACTATTTCTAAATTATGAAGGAAATTAAACTTTCAGTTTCCCAAGGTTTTCAGTCTATATTTTGTACTAATTAATCAAAATTTGCCTCTAACCTTTGCCTCTTATCTATTATGCTGGCTTGTCATATTTCAGCATCTTCTCCCATCAGCCTGAGAGACGCTGATTCAGACCTTCATAGGCTAGCACTGCACTCTTTTAAATGTTGCATCTTGTAACACTCAGTTCCAACTATTTTTATGCAAATGGATATGACAACAACCCATGTCTATCTTACTTCTCACTAGTTAGATTCTAAGTTTTTAAAGGCATTTTTAGCGCTTTTAACTCTGCACCATGTTTGAAAAAATATTATTTCTGTAGCATTGCTCCTCCACCACTGCAGCCCAGTCTTTCTAATAGTTTCCAGATAATTCCTTTTTGACATGTTTCTGCTCTATGATATGTCTTTCCCTCTGGTCTACTTTAAGAAAAAATATTCCCTACAAGAAGCTCAGGAAGACATTTACTGCATATCTTGAATTGCCTAGAAATTACTATTTGTATGATATTGCTGCTTGTACAGACAGGGTATGACACTTCTTTCTATAAACTCAGACATGTAATTTTTATTGTATTTATTATTATTATTTTTATTGTATTTATTTCCACTTTGGGTCACAAGCTTAAGTCTGACCTTGTTCTACATATTTATAGATGCATATCAGATGCAGTGCCAGGAATCTTTGATGACTAAAAAAAAAGATATATCTTAGTTTCACAATAGCAGCAATTGTTTAGCCTTCTATCTGTTGTATTCATAGCTTCCATGAATAACAGGTGTGATTTAAGAATAGTGTTTTCAGGTTCTAAATTTCCATTTTTCATGCAGACTTTAAACAGTTAAGAGTTCAGATTCAGAAAATTATTTTCTGATATATGCCAGTATATTTGTATGCCTTTGAGAGATACTGTACATGGACCAAAACCACTTGAAAATAAGTCAGAAATCTTTTGTGATAAATAGCTTGCTTTTTTGATGAAAAAGAACAAACCACTAATACAATTTCAGCATACACTTAATTCATGTCATTCATACTAATGAAAATAAAGAAAATTAATTACCCAAACTTTCATTGATTTAATAAATTAAATCTATTCCATTAAGGTATAAATATTAAGTGATGGCCAGGAATGCATCATTAAATTCTTCCAGCTTATGAGAAGTTATACAGAAGTGTCCAGTTATGTAGAAGAGTCACCATTACCAAGTCTAAAAACTTAACAGAAAAATGCAAAATGCATGAAAGTAAATTCAGATGTTAATGAAACAGTAAGGCTTAGCAATCAAGATGGAAGAATGGTTCTGGAATATGTTAATAAAATGTAAATATGAGCACTTCACTTCTTGGGTCACCAATTTGCCCAACTTTTAGCCCTAGCAATGCAGCATAACAATTTAACACTTTCAAGGAAAAGAACAGAAATTCTTCAGAATGTTTTAAAATATCCAAACATGGTGGAAGAAAGGACTTTAACATCATCAAGAAAAAAATTTCCTCTTCAGTTACACACAGACCTCTGAAATCCAATGCTCTCCTATGAGATGGAACAACCAATTTTAATTTATGAGCCAGAAAAGTAAGAGTTAGTCTATTGATTTTAAAGTGCAATTCGTTTTTGTTGTTTTTCAATAATTCTCCAATCAGCAAGATATCACTTCAAAATTGAATCAAATATTATCAAGATGCCTTTCCTCCAGAGTTTTGTATAGCGTATATTAACTGCTAAGACATTGATTCACTACATTGTCAAAAAGGGTGGGAATTCTCTCTTTTAACTTGAGTGGCCTGCAAGTTAGACAGCTAAACCAAGCTAATTATCCACATATACTTGACAGACAAATAGGCAGAAAAGTACTTCCAGAGAAGGATTTTTCAAGCACATATGCCTAAGAAATATGCTATGCTCTGCCAAAAGTGCCTGCAAGTCTGCACTGAGTAGTGAGGCAGCACACACACAACCTAGACATCTTACTTGCTGGCGGCCTATACTGGTGTGGCAATTTCCATTCTAGCAGCTCACCTGAAGGTTTAAGAAAATGACTGTTACCTGAAATTCAGTATTTTAATCCATGCATAAAGTAGCAACACTATCTAGTTCTGTACTGATTTTAAAATATAAATTTTAGTTTTTATTTTTCACATTTTTAAAAATCAGAGATTATAAAACTCTGCAAAAGGTTACAGTACAAATTTTAGTAGTTATGTAAAATGCCTAAGAAAGTGTGGGGTGATTTAATAAATTAGCTTCTATTTAAATCTGGTAAATATAACAAATTAAATGAAGGTACAGCTACAGACCAAATACTTGACCACTTGATAGCTTCAAATATCTTTCATAATATGGCATTCAATATTGTTATAATTTGCATTTGGATAAACTATGACTTATATCAAATACATTATATGAGATGTTTCACATCTCTGTCAGAATTATAAAGTCAAAGAACACTTGAAATTTGTCACACCTGTCACAATTTGATTAACATCAGTAAATTCCTGCTGAGAAAGTTTCCTTTATAATGTAACAATGCGTTGTGCCAGACCATTAAAACCAATAATTTCAGTAATGCCCCTGGAGATTTCACAGAAGTTCTGCAACTGGAATGCAAGGGAATGCTTACAGGAAGCTTCCTCTCCTTGGCCTTACAAGAAACCAGACTGTACATTCTGCATTGATACTGATTGTTTCCATGGACATTTAGGAAATCTGAGCCACCTTATTGCTGATGTGAGCAGGTGCCACTCCTCTGAAGTGGGTGCTGTCCTATCAACAATGAATTTGGCTCTAGGTATCATAGTGGCCAAAACAGTTAATTTAAATCTAATCGCAGAGAATAGCTATGAAATGCAATGAAAACTTTCAAGCTTCAAGAGAAGGAAGTTAAAGGTGTGATGTAGTCACTAGAATTGTGTGGTTCCAGCAAAGGTCTGGGGACATGTGGTTATTGGGAAGTAACTGCAGAAAGAATTATCTCAGGTGATTCTACCTGAATATCTAGAACAATGGATTTTTGAACTACATATGGCAAACTCAAAACTAATAAATAGGCAAACAAGTGATATACAGTTTATATCCTATTTGCATGCAGAGAAAACAAAAGTAAGCAATCAAAGGTACTCCAATCATGATCTAATTCCAACAATAGGAGGACAAACAGCAAGAAGAAAATATAATTATTAACAAGAGCAATATCTGAGCAATTCATTTAGCAAAATAATTGCATTTGAGCTAAGAAAGTGTATATTGACAATGGGGAAAATAATGGCCCTTAGATATTTTAGTATTAAAATGTGAAGAATTTAAGCATTACAGAAGAAAAAGCAAACAGCATAAGCAGGACATAAAATCTGGTGTAATGGAAATAATAGAAAAATGGTAGGACCACTGTTTAACTAGTTTATTATCATTCTGTGATAAGGTCAGCTGCCTTATGGATGCAAGCAAGGCGGTGGATGTAGTTTTTCTGGATTTTAGTAAGGCTTTCGATACTGTCCCTCACAGCATACTGTCTGGTAAATGGCTACCAGTGGTGTTCCTCAGGATTCAATTCTAGGGAAAATCCTGTTCAATATATTTATCAATGATCTGGATGCAGGAGTTGAATACAGTATTAGCAAGTTTGCTGTTGAGACCAAACTGCAAGGTAGTGTTCACTTGAGGGACAGGAGGCCTTGCAGAAGGAACTAGATAGATTGGAGCATTGGGATATGATTGATGGGATGAATTTTAACAAGACCAAATGATGGATTCTGCACCTGGGATGAAGTAATGACAGACACAAGTATAAATGGGGAGAGGAGTGGCTGGAGAGCAGCCCTGTGGAAATGTAGTGGGGGTGTTGATCAAGAGCGTTTCAATATGAGTCAGTACTATGTCCTGGCAGCCAAGAGGGCAAACTGCATCCTGGGGTGCATCAAACACAATGTAACCAGCTTATCAAAAGAGGCAATTATCCCACTGTATTCAGTGCTGGTGCTGCCTTATGTTGAGTGCTGTGTGCATTGGCTGGACCCCACAATTTAAGGTGGATGCTAAGGTCCTTGAATGTGTCCAGAGGATGGCAACAAAGCTGGTGAAAAGGAATGTCCTATGAGGATCAGCAAAAGACTTTAGGCTTGTCTATTCTGGAGATAAGGAAGTTGAAGGGTAACCTCGATTGCAGTCTACAGCATCCTGAGGAGGTGAAATGGAGAGGGAGCTCGTTTTCCTGGTGTCCAGTGACAGGATGCATGGGAATGGTTCAAAGGTGCATCAGGGGAGATTTACCCTGTCTGTTAGAAGATATTTCTTTATCAAGAGGGTCATCAAACATTGGACCAGGCTTCCTAGGGAGATGGTCAATGCTTCAAGACTGTCATTAAGAGGCATTTGGGCAATGACCGTAATGACTTGTTTTAACTGCATCAGCCCTGAATTGGTCAGGCAGTTGGACTAGATGACTGTTGTAGGTCCCTTCCAACTGAATATTCCAGTGTAGTGTATTCTAAATCTTTCTCAGGGAAAATAAATTTAAAAAAAAAAAAAAAGAGTGATGGTCCTACAATGTAAAATAAACATAAAATATCTGGATCTCAGTAGGTAATTTACTTGCTAGTATGCTCAAAATTGCTGAATTGCTATTAGATGGGGGTTTGCCTATCTGGCTCACCTTCAGTAAAATGTCCTTGAAAACAACAGATGATAAGGGACATGAGTGCGTAACACTGTGTGTGATGAGACACCCAGAACTACCTGAGTGTGTCACAAACTCCTAATGCTAAGGAGACACTGCACAACACCATCATCCAGATGAAGCAGTAACCAGGGAATTAGAAATAGACTTTTGAAACAAAAGAGTCATCTTAAATTTAAGCGTAGAAGCACTGAAATTTGTAAAAGGTGCTGGGAGAGACTGGGTCAGGAGACAGTGACCCCGATTGGGGACCACCAGACATCACCTGATGGTATCTTCAGCCCTGCCTGAATAAGGCCCAGCAGCTCCCTGTGGGGCACAGGAGCAGCCTGCACCCAGCCAAGAACCCAGAGGGTGGGGATGTCATGGGAGGACCTGTCTTCAGGGTATGTGTGGGGTGCCTGCCTGTGCTGTTGCCTCAGTAAGGTGCCAGCAGTGGCAGGATGGACACTCAGCTGGAGCACCGAAATGTCCACAGGAGGGTATTCATGTGGGGGACCCACACTTTTCAGTGTTTACAGAATCCACAAGCAATCTGAATTACTGTCTAAGACAACCTAAAGTTTGTCTAAATGGAGAAAATTAAAAAAAAAAAAGAAAAAAAGAAAGGAAAAAAAAGAAAAAAGAAAAAGAAAGAAAAAAGAAAAAAAAAAGAAAAAAAAAGAAAAAAAAATTGCAAATGTGGACATCTAAATAATTATCCATATTGCACTGGGGCAGATTTGTTTCCAGCTGTATTAAACACAGATGAAAGCATTTAATGGAACAAAATCTTTGAAGCATTCAGATTATTCAGAGATAAAACCAGATGTAAAGGTTCACAGCCATGTTCTCTGTTGAATAAAGGAGAGCCCTGAATTAGGCTTGCATTTTTCAGACAGAACTAATTGGTTATTATTTAAGATTTCTGTTCTCTGAAAAAATATCACCCCCCAATTTTTTCTTGAAAAAGAATTATAGTCAAAACAGAAAGAATAAGGCAAACATAATGCTGTTTACCAGTAGCTATGGTGACTGTTTGTAGGAAAGGGCAATGTGTTCACAGAGGAAAGAAAAAAGCCTCACTGTCTCCTCCTTAGAGCATAAACAAGCCAAATCAAAACAGTTCATTTGTTAATATATATTTCTTTACCCAAGCAAGCAGAGTGGGAAGAAAACTAATTTTCTGCAGTTCAATGAATTAATTGGGAAATTGTTCTAGGAAGAGTATCATAACACTTCAGGAATGCTATGTGATACCATTATATCATCTTTCTGTGCTGAAGTTCTCTGCAGTAGCTGACAGCTTTGTGATAATTAACTCCTTCCAGAAGGCAGGATGATAGTGAAGAGGAAAATGTTAATAGTTTATGCAATAGTGAGGATTATTGACACACTATCATTAAAAATAATTGAATCAAGTAAGTCTCGTGGCTGTAACATATCCTTGAGATGTTGGATTCTTGTTCATATTGATGTGGTTCTGGGACACAATATTGATTTAATCATCCTTTTCTATTAAATCAATGTTGAGAAAACATACCAGGTTAATACTGCACTACGTGTTCCTTCTGAAAAAGGGAGATCCTAAAGTGTTTTTTTTTGCAATTGCCCTCTCTGTTTGCACTGCACTTATTCAGAAGACATTTTTAAGTTGAAGTACAAAAACATTGTACTGCTTAATCATAAGCCAGTATGCATTCAGATAACAGTGGGCTTGAAGGAACACACGAAGTTGTATTTCAGCAACATTAAATGCATATTAATGTCTACAATATTAATTGACAAATGTGACAGAATTGAGTTCATATTAGTTTAGAGCTTATGGTCTATGCCTGCTGTTATTCATCAGGCTTGTGTAGATCACTTAGTCACTCTATGGTAAGGGTTGCAATGTCATCTCAAGATGAAAACTTTTTTTTTTCCCCAAAGGATGAATTCTCAGACTTCTCAGCAACACATATACTTATCTATGACTGCTATCACCAGAGATAGAACAGGAGTTGCCCTTTTCTTTGTCCCAGAAGTGAGGGGCAAGTGGATTTCTCTTTTCCACAGTTTTACTTTACATCCACAATGACACATGCTGGTAGCATCAAGTTGGTGATACCACAGCAATTCCTCTCCTACAGAGCCATTCATCTAGCAGTATGAAATGACTCAAACAGTGCTTTATTGCTCTGTTTTCCATCTCTCGTTATACCTCCCTGTCTATCCCTTTCTAGCTGGCTGCACTTCTCTGAAAAGGATAATAAAGGCAAAGTTGGACAAATTTTTAATCAAGAGGACTGTAATGGTTTTAGTGGTAGGTGGTTACCTTCTATCCATAGAAGCCACTTAATAAGTTCAAGGCATTTTTATGCATGCTTCTTGACCACAGGTCCTTCATTGATTTCTAAGGATGATCCAGCTGAGTATGGCAATGAAACAAGTACCTTAAGAACTTTTATTAGGTTCTAAATGAGACACTGTTTCTCAGATTTCCCTCCTGTTGTTTTCTGTTCAGTTCTATAATGTAGATCGATACAATCCAGAGTTATCCTGGGTGAACAAAAAGTTGTTGAATGTATCCAGCTGTGGGCTTGATTAGATTTTCACTTCACTGGTATAAATCAGAGTAACTCCACATAACTCAAGGGAATCTCAGCACTCTAAAATGGTGTAATGTCAGATATAAAATGAGAATCAAGCTCCATTTTCTTTCTTTTCCCACTGTCAGTGTTAGCTCCAAATCCTGTATCAGAGGATGAAGCTCCTTTTCATGTAAACACTGAATTGTACAATTACTAATTATTAATGATTGCAATATTTGGGCATAAAGGAATATGCCCCTAACACATGCTATCATGAAAGATAATAGGATATGCCACCTGAAAGAATATGTACTTCTACCTCTGTGACTCAGATGTCAGTGCATAATTCCTGTTTGGAGAAAGGTAAGTGTTCTGAAGAAATGCTGGTTACAGGCATAAATTAGCTCAAACATAAGGCACTTCTGATGGATGGCTGCGATATGTTGATTTTATTTCTTTAATAGCATAATCTATTCCTCTCTTTTTTTCTTATGCTCATTCCACTTTTGAAAATGAAAACATGAAAAGTCTCAAGCTTAATTCCTATATTATAAATGCAGGATGAAAAAATGTGTTCTTTGTACTGCAAATGAAAATAAGGTAGCAGTGCCATGCAGGCTCTTGCCTATGTGCTTATACACTTCAGTGCACAAGAAAACCTTCACAAACATAACATCTCCACTAAAATACATCATTCACTAAATCTCACTGGAACTGCTTACATAAGAAATCCTTTTGGGAGTGAAGTAGCTTGATTGGCCCACATAGAGCACTCTTCTTCAATATAGCATAGAAAGGGAAATGAAATCAGGAAGAGCATAGGAAAAAATCTCCGGATACCACAGTAGCAGTGAAAAAAGAGGATACACTTGAATGGAAACAAATAGCAACAATTTCCCATACTTTCCATGCACACATAATTTTTCATGTCAGTATTTACTAGGTGAAGCAGCACAGAGTAACTATTACAAGTTAGCAATCTTGCATTTTCCTTATTGTAAAAGATATTGCAATAAAGCACAGAATCAAAAAGGTGGAGGCAGTCACAGAAAATAGCCCATCACTGCTAAGCATCATAGTTCCTGTTCTCTTGAGGTCTTACTTTAGAGAGTGTGGGGGTTTTTTTTAACTGCAGAGATAAAATTCAGTGGAGAGGAGAGACAAAGGACATTCTAAACACCTTAAAATAGTTGCAAGACTAAAAACTACAATGACTAAATAAGCCCCAACAAAGTACTTCCCTGCCCCCCCTTTTTTTTCCTCCTTTTTTTTTTTTTTTTTTTTTTTCCTTTTCTTTCTTTCTGGTAAATCTCAGAGTATTTCAAATGTCAGCTGACATAAGGATTGTCAGAAGCTGAGTTTTTTCTCCCTTCTATGAAATTTAAACTCTGCCAAGATACTTCAAGTAAGAAGGTGCTTTTACAAGGAGAAAATTGCTTGAATATGCTACTGGGGGATTTACTTTCTCTGTAGCCCTAGTTTTATTTTATTGTCATAAAAAGCTGGCAAAACCCAATTACTACCAGCTCTGCAATGTCTTCTTTTAGCTCACCTCTAAAATCTACTGCTTTTTGTCCACAGGGGCTTTACTGCTACGTCCATTTCTCTAGCTCGGAGTGGGTGACATTCCAGCGGTAGGTGGCAGTAACCCACAGCTCTTTTGTTTCAGAATTTAGCAGAAGTTTAAAACCAGTCCCAACACACAGAACAGTGTTTCACTCAGATGCAGCAGCACAAAATATGGATCATAAGGTTTTCTCCCAGCCAAGGATCCCAGGAAAAGGAGTTGCTGAAGCACTTATTTACTTAAATTCTGATCTCTCTTTTTTAAGATAAGCTGTACAAATCAAGTAGTTTTTTTTACCTCAGTTTTGTTGGGTTTGTTTTGTTTTATTTTGTTTTGGGAAAATGACTATTTTGCATACTTGGGCACTTGGACAGTGTATAATCAAACATTTTCAAAGTAAAAAAAAAAAAAAGAAATTTGACATAAATACAACCTTTCTCATTTTGTGTACAATTTTATTTTTGTAAATTGGGGTAATCTGTGGTGGGTACACTCATGATGCTCTGGGTATTCTTTTGGGTTTGTGGTTAAGTTGACAGTGTTCATGTCTAAGGAAATTTAATCATATCTCTACCTAGCTTCTTATTGTAAGATGATAGAATACATATGTGATCTCAGTCTAGGACTTAAGAAAGACATGTATACTGAAAAAGTTACTACAAATCTGTATTACCAAGACTATCCTACAGACAATGGTTGCAAATTTAAATCTCCTGGAGTTAGGAACTGCACAATTCATACTGAAAATTCTCACCCCAAACTATGGAAAAAAGCATATTGATAAACAAAAGCTTTGTATATTTATACATCCCAATTTATCTATGCATACATTTATATAATAATGCACAACTGGTTTTGCTACTACACAACTATTTATCCATAATAACCCGATCAAATATAAGGTTTTAAATGCATTAGTTCTAGGCAGAAAAAAATGTGTTAATTTCAATTACCATTTTGTACACATTCTACACCTAACAATATTAGTTTGTACTCATTAATGCCTTCTTGTTCATATTAAATCACAACATTTAACTATCAAAGTACAGGACAAACATCCTTTCATGTTAAAACTGAGTATTATAAGCCCATATTTGCTCCTATATTACCAACCCAGCTTTAAAGACCTGCCTGAATACAAACAAGAAACTGTCTATAAACAAAATAGTGTCTTGATAGTGAATCCTGCTCCATCTCAGTATTAGTTCTTGCCTTGCAGTAGTTCATATGCAAAACATACTCTTCTACAGATGGAATCCACTCATCATTGCTATTAAGCAAAACAGAGCAGGACCCAGAGAGCATTTGCTGAAGCTGAAAACCAACTTTACAATTTAGCCTGGAATTTTCAGCTGGCATAACATCACATTATAAATCTGGATACTGAGCCTCAACATTTGTAAAGCAAATGAAATAAATTCCTGACTGCTTTGTCCTTTTTGTTGCCATTTAAATATACATACTTAAGCTAGATCTCAATGTTAAAAAACATCTTTTATTTGTCCACTCAAAGAATTTGAATGCCTAATGATTAAATATGTATCTGCCAAGAGCAAAAAAAATACAGTTTCTTTACCTTACTATTTTTCAAAGCAGGGAAAATACTACACATACTCAAAACTACATCAGTTTTTAAAATGTGAGTGGCTACATTCAGCTTGCTGTAAAAACAGATGCATGTTTATATATTGCATTCTCACTCTATCGTCTCTGCAAGTGACAAATCAAGGAGCTGTTTTCCAAGGGGCAGTGCAAAGCCCGCGTCTCTTCAACTCTGCATCCAGGGTTTAAGTGATTCTTAAGTAGGCAAATTTCACCCTGGGGAGGACAAGGTTGTAAGAATTGTACTGACAGAATCAGAAACCAAGAGAAATACCAGGAAAAGGAAATTAATTGTAACTCTGTTTCCATGTAGTTTCCAGGCTGAGGGGTGGAATTTAGACCTTCTACCTAGTTGATATGTTTAGTATTAGTAACCAGGAAGATTCTTTTAGGATACTGTCTTTTGGATAAAAGAAGAATAAGTTGCATCAGACATGAACTCAGTGTAAAATAAAGTTCATTAAATTGTCAACTATAAGTGTATCAAATAATATGTAGTAAAAGCGCCTTATGGACTGTGTATCCAGAGGACCAGAAGGGGAGATTCCAACCCTTTGGCAAATTTTCACCTTATCTTCTTCATGAAATCTGCTTGGGGGAAAGCTAAAAAAAGATTTATCCCACTTAATTGCTAATTACTTTTAATGCCAAATGGTTTTCAGTCCAATCCCTAGATTTTTCTAAATAGTTTATTCTTTCAATTACATTAGTATATGTATCCAGTTGGTGACTCTGATCCATGTAACAATATCATCAATGTTAATGAATGGACAAGAAAAAAAAATCTGGATTACATAAAATGATAACATGATGAAAACAAACTTATCTGAACTTTGGGATTTAAATCAATCCCTGAATATTATGTTAAGGTGTGAAATCCATAATTAATCCCTGAAGGTATCCAGGAAAGAGCTTAAATCTGGGTTAATGAACTATTGTGCTTGATTTCTGGCCTAGAAATATACTGCACTGTTTCTGAAAATTGTTTACAGAATGGAAAAGTGAATGAATAACTGGGTGAACAAAACTGCCCTTAGCACCATCACCAGTGATATATTATAAAAGTCCAGAGTATAATGAAGACAATTATGAGTGAAGGAACAATACATACAGCACAACTATAGCCACCATACAATTAAATTGTTTGAGTGCATATACATACACATGCACTTGTATCTGTGTTCCCACATTTAGATATTAGCTCACACTTCACTAATTCCTGATGACTGCAGCAAAGATGATGACATGGTAGCTAAGTTTTGAAACTTCATATCCTACTGGTATCTTCAAAGACTGGAAACAGAAAAGACATGTCATGATCACAGCTTTTGTAGCTGAAGGCTTACATACCCTTCTGTGATCTTCATAAATTTTGCAGTGGGATGTAGAAAAAGATCTCTGATGTAAATAACAGTGATGCACAGAGCCCTTATAAATGGCAGTTTCAGTAACTGTTTAAAACAACACTCCTGATACTGAGTAACTGGTTTCTGCCCAGGACATTTCACCTTGGGGGATTGGAGGTGTTCCCTCCCAGTGGATTCGGATATGAGTGTGAAAAACTGCTAGCAGTCCTGTACTCTTTTATGTACACAACTAAGTGAAGTATCTATTAAATTACTTTATAGGTTAATATATGCTAAAGCATTCCAGGTACAGAAATGAGTGAGATGTCCAAAGCCTCATAGTGATTATGCCATATGGCTCACTTCAAGTCACAATCACATTAGAAGATGATAAGAAGAATCAGCATGGTCAGTCTTCTGTGTAACTTCCCTTTAGAGCAATGAAATGTTTTTTTAAGCATTTGTAAAACTCCTTACTGAGCCAGTGTCAGAAGAGATCTAGTAGTGCACATGCTGGCCTCCAAGCTGGATGAATTTTCTGAAGCATGTAATAAGGCTAAATTGATGGGCATACTGAGAAGGTGACCTGAATGCAAGAGAACACAACACCCCTTACTGAACTCTCATGCCTTGTGCAGTAATACAAATCGTGCCTTGATTCCCCTGACCCTCTAACTCATAACTCCTAAGCACTATCAGATTTTGAAGCAGAGAAGAAACAATGCCAACTGTACCAATTCTTGCAAGCACACAGAAATGGTACTTTAACAGTGTACGACTATTAAGTCTGGTAATAATACAAACAGTATTATTAAAAAGAGTAACATGTCCCTTAGGGAAACATTAAGCCTTCTAAAGCTGTGCAGGAGTTTTTGTTTGGTAATATGGTATTCTAGATAAGTAATTAATTCATAATACTGAATAATAGATAAATAAGATGGTAAAAGACAACGATTACTGAAAATAATGACATCAGCATTCAAGGTGCTGCTGTGGAATGATTTTTATTGTTACACAACTAATCCATAGCAATGCAAGATGGTTCCACAGATTACATAAAATGCCAAGATGCTAATGGACCCATATTAGGCCTTGTGCTGACCTAATCTACTACAATTTGAGGTAAACTGAGGAAGCTCCTGATGAAGGACAAATGGATTTTTGTGGTTCCAAGGTCCTACTATATTCATATTTCCCAAGATATTATAGGTTATACAGAATCAGTCTCCAAGAGCTGTTGTTTCATGCATATTTTATCTAAGACAGTACTTTTTGAAGAGGACTGCACTTATTCTGTAGCAGGACACAAGATAATTCTTAAATGTCTGGATTTTTTGTGAGTTACATATTGATCTTCTATGTTTTCCTTCACTTAAGAGTAATATGCAACTTCAATAGGTCTTCCCTAGCAAAACATCCATAATTTCCTACTTTATGACATGCCAGTCTGATATTTAATCTGAAATAACTGGATCCAGTTATCAGGAAGACTGTACACCACATATATTTACCCATGACAGTAGGCTGTGAGAAAGAATTGAGTGACTAGTGATGTTACCTTTACTTTTGAATAGTCAGCGGATACTCTGGTTCAGGTAGAACATCTCCTCTGTTTCTGTTTTTGTCCTCCCTAAAAGCTATCTTTTACCTAGGTTTGGCTAGCTAAAAGCAGCTTAATTTCAATGCACTATCTGCATGCACACACTATGAAATTTCCATGACTATGTAGGAATCACCATTTGCATTTATCTATACACATGATCACAAATTTGGCTGGTTTTACTAACACCAGAATGTAAGGGTTACTGGTAAAAAGTCCCATTTTCTATCTTTCTAGAAAGCAAATTTAAGTAAATGCTGTTACTGAGAAAGAAATAAAGTAACAAAACCAAATTTGGTGATGAAGTAACCTTCTAAATCGACATGATACATGATATCCAGACTTCCCCTATTCTGTTTGACTATCAAGCATGTTCTTGAATTACTGAACATCACTATTCTGTTCTAACTCAAACAAGGACAACAAGATACAAAAGATGAAGGTTTCTCTGAATCATGATAAAACTCTGTTCTATATGTGACCTCAGATAAGTTTCACTCTTCCTTTCAATGACAAGCTCCCTAAAACAGGTTTTCAGAACAATGATGTTTTCAGACATTCAATCTCCAGTCAGCCACACTAGTCAGGACAGAAATGTCATAATTTTTATATCCCCTATGTAATTTTCATTGCGTGAAGTGTAGAAATCTATCACTAGTCACTAGGTGTATATGCTAGGTTAGCAGCAAAGTAATAAATGTTCTAACGTATATTACAGATAGTGCATTATTCATCTTCTGGAGTACCTATCTTGTTTTATTGTGATAACACAGTAAAAAGCTAGAGCATATAATGGGTCCTTATGGAAATCTTATACATTTCACTGAAAGGATTATCTCTGTGGAATTTTGGAAAACCATTAGTACAAAGAATATAGAAAATTTATTATTTTTCATACATATACTATGTATTATATAATTTATAACAAACAGTACCAGATACATTATTTGCCAGGATTTATAGCAGAATGAAATTCTTATTAAGAATCTGTGCACTATTTCTCCAGTTGGACAAATATGTTTAAACAGTGTTTGTGTATTTCTATATACACTTAAACAGCTCACTGGACTTGGAAAATGATAGTATTCAATTCATGTTTTCTGAGATGTTATGTTTTAAAGCTACTGCAAATCAGACAGCCCTTGTGGAATCAAAGCTATCACAAGGGCTGATTTAGTTGTGCTGTAATTCTTAAAAATAATGTAACATAATATTTCTGGGAATTGAGTGAAAATATTTTAAGATTACTGGTTTTAAAATGGAACTTACTGGTATTTCAATGCCCACACTAAAATTTTAGCCATGAAAGCTTCTCTGATTTAAGTAGAATTGAATTGAGATGATGTACAAACATCCCATTTAACAAATTTTCTGCACACCTTGCACATTATCTGAAGAGTCAGGAATTTGAAGTCCTATTTATATTTGCATCCTTGATTTTCCTGCATGCTCTGTTTTCAGTGTATTACTTTTCACACTAAGTGAATGCTAAATCTGTGGATCTGATAACATAAAAACCTGATTTTTCCAAAGATTTCCAAAGATTTTTCTATTTGTAATAGAAGTGCCACTATACTGCCTAAATTAGAAACAGAGAAATGTTTACTCTTTGAACATCACTTTTTCTAACTTGTTTGC
The DNA here is from genome assembly GCA_024611175.1 of Megaceryle torquata. NCBI lineage: Eukaryota > Metazoa > Chordata > Aves > Coraciiformes > Cerylidae > Megaceryle > Megaceryle torquata. Next base: position 42,875 of record JANIJG010006533.1, read on the forward strand.
TTGGATTAATTTTTAATTGCCAGAATTTCTTATTTCAGCAATACTTCTATGGTAAAATTATGTTCTGAAGCATGCAAATTCTGGAGAGTCTACCACATTTTAATCATTAATAAAGAATCTGCTTTTTTTTTTTTTCTCTTCTCAGTGACATCCAGTGATGGGACAAGGGGCAACAGGTGCAAGCTGGAACATAGGAGATTCCATGTAGACATAAAGGAGAAATTTTTTCACTTTGAAGGTGACAACATTGGAACAGGCTGATTAGGGAAGTTGTGGAGTCTCCTTCTCTGGATGCATTCCTGTGTGACCTAATCTAGGTGAACCTGTGCTGCACGGGGTGTTGGGCTAGATGATCTTTTGAGGTCCCTTCCAACCCCTAACATTCTATGATTCTGTGATTCTGTGATATTTTGAATCACAGAATTTCTGAGGCTGTAATAGACCTCCAAGATCATCAAGTCCAGCCTATGACCCAACCCCATGATATCAGCTAGTTTGTAATAGACAAGAACACTGACTGCAGATGCCTGTCCTGGCTCAATTCACACAAGGTGCTGATGAGAAATGAAAGAGGGAAGAGAACATTTTTCCTTTATTCTCTTTACATTCCATGCTGCAAAGTGTTTCTAGATCAGCAATATTAGTGGCAATAGTTGGTAGTGTCCCTTTTTAAGTTGTAAACTGGGAGCAGGATGGTAAATGACAATCACAGGCGTGTCAGTGGGAAGGGTTAGGGACAACTGTTGGTCTTCTAGAAAGCTTCTCTGGGAAAGGCAGATGCTGTGCTGGAAATACAGATGTTTTCTTTCCTTAGAAGAAATCAAATATTCTCCTTGGTAGTCATACTTCTGTTTCTCTTGTACACATTTTTCTCTCAGTGGGAATGAAGGAATTATATTTGCTTTATTCTTTTAAATATTTATCTTTTTTTCTTTTTTTTTTTTCTTTTAATATGTGACTTTTTTTATCTCTGATCCGTTTTGCATTGAGATTTTTGGCAGGGTAAAAACCTGGTTTGACTGAAGTCTTGAGAAAAAAAATTATTCACTTTGGTGAATTCAAGATTTGCCCCATCTGGAGTCAGCATCAGAGGGGGTGAGGATTGTTGGGGTT
>JANIJG010006534.1:6595-23845 GCA_024611175.1 Megaceryle torquata
TTGGTAAACAAAAAGAAGATGCAAAATTACTAAGATATACAAAAGCAAAATAATATGGCAATGTTGACAAAACTTATTGCAATCTGCTAATTCCCTTCCATTAACCTAAACTTCAGAATTTCCCTTCCTACTTTACATAAAAATATGATGAGCGATGGCCTTAACTAGATCACATTCTTTGAGACTCTAAATCCCACCACTGGATGTTAAGGATTCTTCAAAGAGATAACCTTAATGCAAAATGAGGTTATTCTGGATCTGGTTCAAGGGAATGAGCCAAACATGATTAGCACCATAAGGCTGCATCTACAGAACATCTTGTACAAATAGTATTAGAAATATTAAGTCAGGAAGACACAATATGCACAAGAAAATACAAGCACAGGGATTTTAGGGAGGCTGACATTGATGGGAATTAAGTACTACAGAACATATTGATTCAAATTTCACAGCAGTGTTATAGACATGCATAACAAAATTCCATAGGTTAAATCTACTTCCCCAGATTGGGGAATGCCTAGAAAAGCAATAAAAAAACCACAGGAGAGCTTCATTAGTCACCAGCAATGCTGAAAAGGCAGAGAGAGGTTCTCAACACTTTCTTCACCTCTGTCTTTACCACCACTTGTCACATCCCACTTGACTGGGGTGTAAGATGTCCATTACTCCCACTTGAAGGGATTCATGGACATCTGCTTCAGTCAAAATAAGGAGATTTACACCATACATACATAACATAAAAAAGTTTAATTTTTAATCTCCTGACTAAAACTATATATGATGTACTTAAAGGAAAGTACTAATACCAGAAAACCAAGGTGGTGGAGTTGCTCTTTATGTGCATGAGCAACTGGAATGCTTTGAGCTTTACCCAGGGGGTTGAAGAATGTGTTGAAAGGTTATGGGTGAGAATTAAGGGGCATGCAAATATAGGTGAAACTTTTGTGTGTGTCTACTACAAACCATCAAACCAAGAAGAAGATGTTGACAAGACCTTCTACATACAGGCAGCTTGAAGTAGCCTCAAGATCACATGCGCTGGTGGTCATGGGTGACTTCAATCATCCTGATATTTGTTGGAAATGCTACACAGTAAGGCATAGTCAGTCCAGAAGGCTCTTGCAGTGAACATCAGTTCACTGATGTTCAATAAAACTTCCTGATGTAGATGTTGGAAGTGCCAGCAAGGAAGGGAGTGTTGCTGGACCTTGTATTAATGAACAAAGTAGGTCTGGTCAGGGATGTGAAGACTGAGGGAAGCCTTGGGCAGTAGTGATCATGATATGGTAGAGTTTAGTATCATACAAGGAAGAAACAAGGCAATAAGACTGCAACCTTGGACTTCAGGAGGGCTCACACTGTCCTCTTCAAAGACCTACTTGCAGGAATCCCTTGAGCTAAGACTCTAGAAGTTAAGGGGGCCCAAGAGAGCTGGTTGATATTCAAACATCTCTTCCTCAAAGATCAAGACATGTGCATTCCTTGGAGTAAAAAAATCAAGCAGAGGAGGCAGGAGACCAGCACGGATGAGGAAGGAGCTGCTGGAAAAACTCAGGTGGAAGAATGAAGTGCACAGCATGTGGAAAAAGGGACTGGTGTCTTGGTAGAATTATAGGAATGCTGTCAGGGTATGTAGAGATGCAACAAGGAAGGCCAAGGCCCTCTTGGAATTAACTCTGGACAAGGAAGTAAAAGAGAACAAGAAGGGCTTCTGCAAATACATTAATGGTAAAAGGAAGACGGGAAAATATAGGCCCACTGCTGAATGAGGTGGGAGCCCTTGTGACAGAGGATGCAGAGAAGGCAGATTTACTGAATGCCGTCTTTGCTTCAGTCTTCACTGGTAAGGCCAGCCCTTAGGAATCCCTGACCCTGGAAGTAAGATTGAAAACCTGAAAGGAGGAAATGTCTCCACTGGTCGATGAGGATTGTGTTAGAAATCATTTGGGTAAACTGAACACACACAGATCCACAGGCCCTGGTGGAGAGAGTTGAAGGAGCTGGCTGATGTTGTTGCTCTACCAGTCTCCATCATTTTTGAAAGATCATGGAGAACAGGTGAGGTGCCTGAGGACTGGAGGAAAGCCAGTCACTCCAGTCTTCAAAAAGGGCAAAAAGGAAGACCCTGGTAATTACAGACCAGTCAGCCTCACCTCCATTCCTGGAAAGGTAATGGAGCATCTCATTCTAGAGATCATATCTTAGCACATGGAAGAAAAGAAGGTTATCAAGAGCAGCCAACATGGATTTACTAAAGGAAATTCACATCTGACTAATCTGTTGGCCTTCTGTGTTGCTGTGACTGAATGGGTAGATGCAGGGAGAACAGTGGAAGTTGTCTACCTTGACTTCAGCAAGTCTTCTGACATTGTCTCCCATAACATCCTTGTGGGTAAGCTCAGGAAGTGTAGGTTAGAAGAGCAAACATTTGATTGAGAACTGGCTGAACAATAGAGCTCAGAGTGTTGTGATCAGTGGTTCAGAGTCCAGCTGGTGACCTGTAAGTAGTGGTGTCAGTTCTGGATCCAGTCTTATTCAACATCTTCATCAATATCCTAGATGAAGGGATGGAGTCTACCCTCAGCAAGTCTGATGATGATAGTAAACTGGGAGAAGTGGCTGATACACCGGCAGGCTGTGCTGCCATCCACTGAGATCTGGACAGACTGGAGAGCTGGGCAAAGGCAAACCTAATGAAGTTCAACATGGATAAGTGTAGAGTCCTACACCTGGGAAGGAAAATACTTATGTACCGGTAAAGGTTAGTGGTAGACCTACTGGAAAGCAACTCCATGGAGAGGGGCCTTGAGTCTTGGTGGACAGTAAGTTATCCATAGAACAAAAATATACCTTTGTGGACAGGAAGGCCAATGGTATCCTGGGATATGTGTTCAGCAGGTCGAGGGAGGTTCTCCCTCTACTCTGCACTGGTGAGACCACATCTGGAGTACTGTGTTCAGTTCTGGTCTGCCCAGTTCAAGAGGGACAGGGAAATACTGGAGAGAGTCCAATGGAGAGCAATGAAGGTGATGAAGGGACTGGAACATCTCTCTTATGAGGAAAGGCTGAGAGCCCTGGGGCATTTGAGCCTGGAGTAGATATGACTGGGAGGGGATCTTATGAATGTTTACAAATAACTGAAGAAAAGGCCATTGTCTTTTCAACTGTGCCCTGTGATAGGACAAGAGGTAATGGTAGCAAGGTGAAACACACAAAGTTCCACCTCAACATGAGGAAAGACTTCTTTATTGTGAGAGTGACGGAGCCCTAGAACAGGCTGCTCCGAGAGTTCGTGGAGTCTCCTTCTCTGAAGACATTCAAGACCCACCTGGACTTGTTCCTGTGTGTCCTGCCCTAGGTGTTCCTGCGGTGGTGGGGAGGTTGGACTCAATGATCTCCAGAAGTCCCTTCCAACCCCTACCATTCTATTATTCTATGAAAGAGAGGTAAACAAGTGTGAAAGATTAGCAAAGTTCCAGATCACCACCCAGGGTTCCAGCGAAGTCTCACCTGATCTTTTCTTTCGGGGTCTTTGGTGGTGGGTGCACACCTGTCAGTGTACGAAGGTTCTCTTTTAATCCCTGCTAAAAGGAATGTTGCTCTGCTTCTTCTTGATGTACCCCTTAATTTGCATGAGAATTGTAGAGAGGAGGTGCTGATTTGCACAGAAAGCATAAAGAGGTGGTAACCACTGTTCCATGCATTCATGAGAGGGGTAAGGGCATCATTAACCCTTTCCACCTGTTGAGCAGATGGTTGAAGAGACCCTGTATTTTATTACCCTTTGCCTGGTAGGCAGCATATATATAAACTTGGCAAGGGGACAAGGCCTCTTAGCCTCTGATGTATTTGACTCCTGCCTTAGCTGGCATGTTTTATTCCTTGTTCTAATCACAAGGCTGCTTCCCATGTCAGCTCATTCAGGTCAGAGTGTTCCTCAAACAATGTTTGAGCCATCTACTCATTTGGAACAGAGTTCAACACTGCTGATGGGCCCCAGGCCTTGGGAACAAAAATCCAGTTTGATGCAAACACAGACCACTGTTAGTGAAGGAAGAGGTAGTATGGAAACTATTACAGGAATTTGACCCCTACAAAGCAAAGGGGCCTAACAATAACTACCCAAGGGTGTTATGAGAGCCGACTGATGTAATTGCAAGGCCAGTCTCCATAATCTTTGAGAAGTCATGGAGATTAGGGGACATCCCAGAAGACTGAAAGAAGGGTAATGTCACCCCCATTTTCAAGAATGACTTAAAGGATGGTCCAGGAAATTATAGGCCCATCTATCATACTTTAGTCCCTGGGAATGTTATGGAACTAATTCTCCTTGGGGCTATCATAAACCAAATGATGTACATGAGTGAGAAAAGCCAGCATGGGTTCACTAGGGGCAGATTGTGCTTGACAAATCTGATTGCCTTCTATTACAAAGTAACTCAGGTTGATGTGAAGTGAGCAGTGGACATTGTCTACCTGGATTTCTCCAAAAGCTTTCTCCACAGTTCTCCACAGCCTTCTCCTAGAGAAACCAAGGCATTACAATCTAGACAAGTAGTCTGTGTTGTGGATGGGGAACCATCTGACAGGCCACACCAAGAGGGTGGTGGTAAATAGTTCCTTTTCAAACATGCAACCTGTCACAGGTGGGGTAGGTATGAAGCTCAATGTTGTGTAGTAACTTCATAAAATTATTTGGATGATGGGATCAAGTGTACCCTGATAAAGTTTGTCCATGTTACTGAACTGTGTGGGGAAGCAGATACTTCAGAAAGGAGACTGAACGTGCAGGAAGACCTGGATAGTCTGGGAGAGTCAGTCAATAAGAACTTTATGAAGTTTGACAAAGACAAATGTGAAGTCTTGCACCTTGAAAACATAATCCAGGAGTGCAGCAGAGGCTGGGATATACCTGGTTTGGAAATGGCTCTGTGGAAAAAGACCCTGGGGGTCCTGGTGGATGTCAAGATAAATTTGAATGAACAGTGTGCTGTGGCAAAGAAAGCCAAGAGAATCATTGAATCATAGAATACCTTGGGTTGGAAGAGACCTCTAAAGGTCATCTAGTCCACAACACCCTGCAGTGAGCAGGGACATCCTCAGCTACATCAGGCTGCTCGGAACCTCATCAATCCTGTCTATTGTCTCCAGGGTTGAGCCACCTCCCTGGGCAACCTGTGCCAGTGTTCCACCACCCTCATAGTAAAAAAATTCTTCCTAACTTCTTCCAATCTCAATTTACCCTTCTTTAGTTGAAAAACATTTCCCCTCATCCTATTGCTACCTGCCCTACTAAACAATCTTTCCTGTAGGCTCCCTTCAGGTACTGGAAGGCTGCTATAAGACCTCCCTGAAGGCTTCTTTTCTCCAGGCTGAACAGACCCAGCTCCCTCAGACTGTTCTCATAGGATAGACTGCATATTGCATCAATAAAATAATTTCCAGCAGAGGTAAAGAAGTCACCACTACAATCTACTCAGTGCTTATCAGGCCACAGCTGGACTATTGTGTTCAGTTTTGGTAATGCTGTAGAAAATAAATATGTGTTTGTTCAGCCATAAGAAAAGAAGGCTTAGGGGAAACCTTATAATCATGTTCCAGTATTTGAAGGGTGGCTACAGAGAAGAAGACTCCCTTTTTACGTGGTAAAGACAAGGGATAATGGGTTACAAGTTACTTCTGGGGACATTCCAATTGGACACAAGAGGAACATTTGTCACAGTAAGAACAATCAGCCATTGGAATAATATTCCCAGAGAAGTGGTGGTGTTCCCAACATTGGACACTCTTAAACTTAAGCTGGACAGGGTGCTGAGCCATTTTGTATAGACTGTGCTTTTGCCAAGAAAGTTTGGACCAGATAATCCTTGATATCCCTTCCAACCTGGTAGTCTGTGATTCTATGAAAAAAACCCCAACAAAATAAAAAAAACCATAAAAAAGCAATTTTTTTCTCCCTCCATAATCCACTACCAAATGTTATTATAACATTGTTGTTGTAATTAATTGACACACTTGGTGCATGGATGCTGAAGTCATGGGCAAGTTATAAAATTCTGCATGGGGTCTTGCTAGGATTTAGCATTAATTGCATTTCCAAGAGGCTAGAGTTGAAGAGCTTACCATTTGTTCTTGTTTACTGTGATGTGCACTGTGTCAAAAATCAAAGAACATTCTTTCTAAGTAGGTACAAGTAGGAAACTGATCTTTTAACCAGAATATTTTTTCTAAAATATTTGAGAAATAAAAAAAAAATTTTTTAAAAAAAAGCAGCACTATATGACTGTCAATTAAAGCAACAGCACAGAGTTACTGCAAAGAGAACTATGAAGTGCCTCATGTCATTTATACAAAAAGCTTGCTATGACATAGGTATAAAAGGACATCTAATAGTGACTATACAATGGAGTTGACCTCTCAGGAATTGGTGGCTAAACACACCCCTCAAAAGCTACTGTGTAGGAATGGACTTCTGCATCAGCAAAAGCCACCAACTTATGTAACACATCTTCAGGAAGATACTTCTCACCTAGCTTCAGCAAGTGGACATGTAGGCTTAATCTGTAATCAGTGCATGGAGAGGAATAGCTCCAGACAACAATTCATCTTCTGCTCAAACTTCTACAACAGGTGGACTGATGTTCCCCTAGGAAGTTTTCTCTGTTGACTGTGGAGGGAGTCAACATTACTAGATTAGTCTAAGCAAGTTAGCTAGGTCAGTCTCAGGCTGCCAACTCTAATTTATAACATATATGCCCTTTCCTCTATGCCTTTTGATGGCTAGGAATGTTATCCACAAACAGCTTGGAGACACGCTTAACTTTCTTACTATCCACCATTTCTGGCCTTTACCAGTAACTGTGTAATGTATGAAAATTACAGTCTTTATACAGAAGCTACCAGAATCTGCACTTTTAGGTATTAGGTATCTTCCCCCACATTTCACAAAATGATGCTATGTCAACTTATATATTTCCATGAAACAAAGCTATTAAAAAATAACATTATTTTACCTATTGAATGAAAATATTTCTTACATTAAATTTTTAAATAACCAGTGAAATTAGGTTCAACATTTATACTAAGATGTTTTTAAAGCTTCAAGACAAACAATCATAATAAAAAATGTTCTTGTTTAATCTACAAAATAAGTACATTTGATTTTAATTATCTGGATAATGACCAAGCAAGTACATCAGGCACATCCCTTCCAAGAGATAATGAAAGGCACAGAGGAGCAAACAATATCCCTGAAAATAGACCAACACATTCTGACTCTAAAGATGACTCCAGTAATGAAAATCTGTCTTTTGCAAATGACTCATCTTCTGAGGACTGCACTGAAGATGCTGAAAATCAGGATGATGCATATGAAAATAAAATTATCAATATGAAGATGAGGAACAGCAGTCTATCACTGAAGAGCTGTTTGATAATAATGAAATTGAGGAAACAGCTAGTGGTACAGAAACAAATGAAAGCAGAGGAAATGTCAATGATTATAGTGAATCAGTAACTATTTCTTTAAATGCAAGAGGAAGACACAGCAGACAGTGAGGAAATACATGAGACAATGATGTTCCTGACTCAGTAATGAACTAAAGGGACTAAAAAGGCTAGATTAGAAAGAAAACAAAATAAAAAGAAATAAACTATGCTGATGAACTAAAACTGTTAACACAGATCTAAGCAACAATTTACTGGTATTATTACTATAGACAGATCCTGAGAGAAGTTGAAAAGGACAAATCAATGGGAGGTATAGGTGCTTAGGCCCTCTTGGGATTTGGCTCTTCATCTTCCCTGAAATTAAAACTCATATTGACTATACAAGGAAATAATCTTCTGTTTATCTTAATCCTCACATTAGATGATGATACTAGCAGCAGTACTGATGAAAATGTACCTGTTGTAACACCACCACAGGAAACTAATGATCATAATGAATCCACTTGCTGCTGAAGTACAAGGATACAATCACATCTGCTTAAAAAACAAAACAAACAAAAACTAAAAGCAGATTATTTTTAACCCCCAAGTGTTTTCATTATCACTGTTTTTCTGCTTAATACATTTACTTGTGGTCCTTTTTTCCCACTCTTTAAATAAATTTTTCATAAATAATGATTACAATTTCAGCCTGTTTCTACTCCTGATTGTCACACCTCCACAGAGATTTCTAAAGATGTTCCGTTTCTAATTGTCATTGTGTGATGGCTGATTAGTCTTTCTTTCCTTTTTGTGTGAAGATAATCAGTGGTTAACTAGTATACAATACTTGTTCCTGAAGCAGCTAATGCTCTGTCAGACTATTTCTGAAGCTTATAACTTGACCATAAATTATCACCTTCAGCTGATTTTTATATTATTATCATTTACAATATTCTGCTAAAGAATTTTAAAAACAAAAATATTTTAATTCTTAGATATCAAGATAAAAAAAACTGCAACCAACCAAAAAAAACATAAAAACACAGCAATCAAAAAAAAAACCAAACCCAAACCAAAACACCAAAAAGAAAGTATTCTTTTACACCACACACAACTACATTGTGCAACTCATATTGGAACTGCAACTGCAAAGCCACATCAAGACAAAGCCACATTAAAACAAAAGAGTTTTAAAAATAATTACATAAAATCATGGAAGAAATTTATTTTAGGACTGCTAGTCATTAATGTTGCAGATATAACCACCAATTCAAGACATAACATGTGTAGGACACTATGCCAATGGTTATCTAATGATATACATTGAAATTGTATAGATACCAAAGACAGTTTGTTCTTGTTGTAAAGTGAGAATTTTATCTCTAGGTGGAAAGAGGTAGAAGAGCTACTGTAGAAACAGATAGGTATAGCGCCAAAAGTCCAAGGAGAAAATATCAAGCCTATGATGAAAGAAACAGAGTTCTTTGCTTCAGTCCACCTCCCCAAATAATTAAATGACTTATAAAGTAAATATAATCTTCTTTATTATCTGAAGTTCTGAGGAAGAAAAAAAAAAAACCATGACAAATTACTTTTTCTCTTCACCTTACAAATATCAAGAAGCAAAAATAATCAGGAATAAACTCTCAGTTACAATTTTCAAAACCTGTATGCAACACATAAGAATGTGAAAACGACTGATTCACTGCTTTCAGAGAAGAAAAGAATGGGGGGGGGGGGGAAGAATGAAGATTTGTAAGGTGAGGTATGGCTAAAAAAGTGATGTACATCAATACTACGTGGTTACTGTATTGTGAAGCATATTGTGTTTCAGAGTAGTATCAGTACTGTAATTTGAAGGTCAAAGAACATATTTAAAGTATCTTCTATGATTCTTGGCCAAAGTTAGATGAATAAAGAATGAGCTGAATAGTTTCTGATACTACAGATGTGTAAAAGTCAAAGGAAAAGAGCTTCCATTCACTTCTTTGAGCTTTCAGAATGCCTCTAGGTCTTTCCATTAGAAGACAGAAGTCCCTTAGAATGCTCAGACAACAATATTCCATTGGGAGCAATTTGATATCTGTAACACAATTTCCTTTTTCTAAAATAAAAAAATAAAATAAAAAAAAAAAAAAGCAACAAAAAAACCCACCTAAACAACCAAAAAACCAACCAAACAACAATAGAACAAACAAACAGAAAAAAAAAACCCACAATACTTTACTGATAAACATATTTAATGGAAAAAATGCTTAAGATAAAGAGAGCATTTTAGATCTCTTAGCTTTACAAAGTCAAGCACACAAGATGCTTTGTATTAAATGATGCAAATTATCTTACATTATCTAACAATCTTGGCTACGTAACCAAGCACTCCAGGGGCTGGTCTGACTATTACAGAGGTAAGAAAGAACACAAGAACTGCTGATGTTACTCCACAGTTTTACACAATTCAAGCAGGGAAAAAATATCCAGGACTCTGTTACATTGGTATTTAAGCTAAAACCTCTTTCACATACAGAAGACTCATGCAACAACTGCAAAGTGACTCACACTTAGCATGTATTTAAACATAGCCAACATATGTGTCAAGAAAGAGGCATCAGTAGTATTAATGCAGCTGTTTTCAGGAGCACAGGACTAGAAGGGACCAGGTAGGTAACTAAGGCTAGAAGCTTACAATTATGAGCAACAGACATTGGGGTCTGCTATGCACCTGCTCCAAAACCACCACACCCAACAGGCAAAGAACAGTTCCCTTCCCCATGTCATAAATAGCAAACTTAAAGTGCAATCAAAGCTATGATGTGTCCAAGAAAGAGGATGCCATCCAAACAGCAGGGATATAGACAGTTTAACTGCCTTGCATTTAACTGAATGCAAGGGCAGGTAGGGAAGACAACTTTTTGAGGGTAATCTTTATGAGGACCAAATTTTTGACCATCTGCTGAGTACTGCTGGATGCCAGGGTCTTGCAGGTCATTTCCAAGTTTGAAAGGGTGGGAGGGAAAAGGGGAGTGATCCAGAATCATCCTTTGTCATAATGTTTTTTCTAACACATATGCAGATACAAACACAGAGGGTAGCTAATTGCACTCAGCAAATAGAAGACTAAGAATGACTTTGACCATAATTTTTCAGCAAATACATTACTGGAGGGAGATAAGGAGAATTGTTGTAACTGAATTTAATTAGAACTAACACCTGACTCTAGAACACCTATGAAACACTGTGCAGCCTTCAGAATGTGAATGAGACACCATCTACCACGAGGACTTGCCTTCTTCTTCCCCTGTCTAACACAGCTAAAGCTGTGCTGCCTCTGCTTGCATGGCCTAAAACCAGTGGTTGCTTTCTCAGTCAAATCCTGACAAATACAGGTAACTTTAGCACTCCCAGCTCCAGCCCTAAGGGTTGGATGGGCACAGAGAGTGCAGGTGGGTGCTGTTCTGGGATGGGTGCAGGCAAAGAGCCGTTATAAATGTATTACTCTTTCCTTAATTTTATTTTTTACTTCATTTTCTTTCCTTTCTTTACTCTACCCACAGGTCCCATTTTGAAGCTTAGCATCATGTCCAAGAAGATGAATCTGAAAGACTTAATACAGCTCCCTACTTTAACTGCTGCCATCAAGCCCACTAAAGTAGGACAGGAAGGGAAACAGGAATTTCCCTTTCGAAGCCTTGCTTTAGTGATCCTGCCATGACAGCACTTCAAAGCAAAGCTGTTCCTTCCCCTCCCAGGCCAGCTTCCACCCTCAGCAACTCTACAGAGCAGCTGGGCTCATTAAAGCCCTAAGAGCACAGGAAATGGTGCAGAGAACTAAATGAAGTTAAGCACTTCATTTATTTATTTTGATGTATGAATTAAACAACATTGTCATAAATCTGGTAGCAAATCCTGGCCACATCAGAAAAAGAAGCCAGCAAACACTTCCGAGGGAAAACTGAAAGTCTCTTTAGTTCTCTAGATAACAGTTCTTCTTTGTCAAACCTCATCCCAAAATCTCCTTCACAACAAGCTAATTTAGATCAAGGCAAAACTACAAAGAGGAAAATCCCTATGGAGAAGAGCCCAGATCCTTTTAAAAACAATTGTGTTCCAAAGATGCACAATAGGGTAACAAAAGGGTGCTACCCCTTTAAATAGGAGTTTTAACTCATCCCTCTCTAATTATTCATGTAAATTAAATTCTACAAGTGAAGAAAAATTCATAAAAGTCGTACTTATTCATCTCAGAGGGAGATCTGGCATATGAATAGTGCCTATAACCTCAGAAGGTGAAGTGTAGAAAATATCACAGGCAACTCCCACCTCAAGTTAACTGAACCAAAAAAGGGAGAATCCTGATGTGAAGGAGACTTGAAGGAGATCCTCCCTAATCGCTTCTTAATAGACTCGCAGCCCTGACACAGGAAACAATTCAGGAATTCTGAGGACATGTAATTGTTAATCACTTGTATTCACTATCAAATTCAGTAAGAACTTAGAAGCAAAGACAATGAACTTTATCATGCTGAAAAATAAAGCTTATTGCTAAGAGTATTCACAGGCTTCTATAACGTACTAAAGCCAAAGCTCCAGCCATGACAATTCCATTGTACTTCCACAGTTATTTATTGCCCTCCAGTGAAGGTAGGGGGGGAATCATTATCAGTTGTAATCGATATATTTCATAAGCAATTTTTTTTCTGTAGGATTTAGCAATACTAGATTTATAGTTCTAACCTGTTCAAAATACTTATTCAAAAGATGAAACAGACAGAGCTTCTCTGGGAAAAGAAAAAAAAAGACCATGAGAAAGAAAATTAATTAATAGCTCTTACTACACCACCACACTCCATATTAATGAGTATTGTGTCAGAATGACATTGCAACTTGGAAAACTGAAATTATTAATATATTTTCCATATTTGCACTTCCAGAAAATAAACAATGGGGTTTGCAAACAGGGTAGTAGAAAGCAGCTAGAAGGTCTGTGGAATAAACCACATAGTTTGACAGAAAAATGGTTAAAACCATGATGCAAACTATATTAAGGATAATTAGGTAGGTGTTTATTCAGTGCCAAAACAACAGACTCATATATACCTTCTTTTCATTAAACCTTCTTGTACAGAGGCACAAAAGAATACCACACTGGGGTTTTCTTTGCCCAGAATAGCTACACTAATAGAAGTAGTGCAACTCCTGGTGAGGTTTCCAGATCTTGTATGATTTGTTGCTTTATTCCACTAAGTCTTTCCAGTATAAATAAAGCTTATACTGACAAAAGAGTGCTTTACTAAGTAAAACTTCTTAATCCAGCTCCTCAAACAGCAGCTCTACTAGTGAAAGCAGGTTTTTCCCCTTTGGTGTTGTCACTGCCTCTGCACTTTGCCTTCTGTCAAAATGGAAATACTGTGAAAAGTAAAATCACATTCTGGCCAGCATAAAGTACAAGCCAAAGTTCCCAGTATAGCCCCTACTCTAGCAGGAACAAAATTGGAATATAGCCCTATGTGTATGTGTATAACAGCACAGCTTCACCCCTTTCAGAATGAAAAGAGATTACCCTGGTACAGAACGAATATATATATGTGTGTGTGTATGTATATTCTGTACATATATGCATATAAACACACACATTTATACATATATGTATATGTAACTGTACCCATAGATAAATTACATCAGTATATTAACACAAAATAAAGATGACCCCTCCACTAGGTAACAGAGCAACACAGATTTCAAGTGGAGCCTCGTACAATACCAGAATTACAATGTTAGGCTGAGATGAAAGTTCCCAGGAACAGCTTTACCCTGTAATTGGGCCAGTTACTGGTTCCCCTTCAGTGAGTTTCCTGACAGGAGCCCCTATCCTCAGAAGGTTTGCTGCTTAAAATTGCCTGTTTCAGCCTCTCCCTGCATCTAATTGCCAGCTTTCTTCTGTTGCAGATGGAAAGGCTGATTGCCAGGTGTGAGGGATGGGAAGGATTTTTCCCATACCAACAAACTGCTCTGTGCAGTCTGGATTCTTTTTCTACCTTCTACTCAGCGTCCAGCAGGTCTGGTTTTGTTAGTATTTAAATGAACATTCCTGAAACCTCAGTATCTCTACTGTGTGAGGACGTTGGAAGACCCCCAAGAGTTCTGCAACCCACTAGGACACCAGCAGGTCAATCCTGAGCACATATATATATATATATATAGCAGGACAGGGAATATGTTTCTGCACCTTGAACGGTTCATGTCTCTCTGTGTCTCCTGTCCCAACAGAGTCCCTTGTGGCACAGATCAGAAGAAGTATGGCTGTTACTATATACTGCATTCGAAGTTATTATTCCCAGGAGAGATCCAGCATTGCCAGCAACATTAGCTGGTTTTACTCCAGGGAGATTAACAGCTGTTAAATAGAGCAACAGCATCCTCATTTAGCCAAGCAGCATGTTTCTTACCAGGTACATACTCAGGTCTGGCTCTGCTCACACAGCTGCACCTTAACCTTTTCTTTTGAAATTTCAGGGGATATTGAAGGCTTTTCTGTGATACTGCTGAACCTGTTTCTGGAAGGTTTATTTAGTCTTGGTGCTTGCTATTTTTTGGCGTCTAGTGGATATTTTTACAAAATCCTCAACAGATTACTAAGGAAATGCTGAAATTCCCTTCCCTATGACTAGTATATTTAAAAGGATCTCCCAAATTCATTCAGAATCAAGATAAACATATCCAGTTGTATCAAAACTAACATGACATACTTTCCAAGCACAGAGATAAGCAATATTTCTGAGAGGTCAACAAGGCAGAAAATAATTTTCTAACAGTAAAGTATTAAATTTGGCCTGGTGAAACACACAGTTAACCACAAAACTTCACAAAATATTCTCCAACCATACCATACATCTTAAGTTTCTATTGTATGGATTTATTCTAGTTTACTCAGAAGAGAGATCAAAACTGGTCTTACAACTCAAAGCTAGTTACAAACTTAACTGTGAAGTGACTAGTGTCTTTCCATAATTAGCTCATCAAACAGGGAATGTACTTGTCAGCCAGTGAATGCATATACAATTATTCAGTAATGTTTAAAGGAGTAAGGGAATAAACATGATCAAAGAGCATCCAAGAATTAGGGATATATCATTTTAATCTCTGAAAATTGCACTACACATCAGATGCATGACAAATAGAATAAATAACATACAAATGTGGTTTATAAAGTTTGAATACCACCTAGGGGTTATGGTGACATCATGCAGCAAAAAAGAACCAGAATTCAAGATTACATTTCACCCTCAAAATTCACCAATTTTTATTTTCTATACTGATAAAAATACATTGAAACAGATTTCAAAACCATGTTTTTTACAGACTCACAGCTCATGTCTGTGTTTCCCATTAACTGTTCAGATTCCACAGACCAGGTTTCTAAGCGGCTGAAGGAAGTCATAGCCTATTCCTGTAATCACAATGACTTGGTTGTCTTCACACTCCTTCATGTCTATTTTTGGTTGATCTTAAAACTATTGTTACTCTTCTTTATCACTGAAAATTAGCTGCAGTTAGCAGAGCTCCTTCTAAACTTTTTCAGTGCATGTAAACCACAGTAAAGTGTGAGTGATTTCCATCCTGTATTTGATCATACAGGGTAAGCAGTTCTCAACCTTCCCAATCCTCATCAGCTCCAAGTTCTTATACCTTTGCACAGGTGAGATAAGCCAGGGCAGTTCCATGGCCCCTTTTCTTAGAGCTGCACTAGTTCCTGGCTCATGCCACAGAGTATCAGCCTCTAACATCTACATGGGTATGAGAGACTCCCACAGCAATTCTCCTCACTATCAAGTGTTTGGATCTTGAGCTGTTTGGTTGTGTTAGATCAACCACAGTGTATTTACAGCAGCTGGATGCCATGGTGTTTGGGTATTCTTTTGAGTCATGGAAACCCAGATAGAATAAAGTGAGAAATCCTCAATGCAGTCCAGTTCAGAAGCAAGAACACTGGCACATTCTTTATATTTGTTTTTATTTAAAGCAAAACAACTAGAAGGCAAAACGCAAGTCTGGACTCTGCCTCATTCTTCTTTTTCATGCTAAGATTAGGATGTGGCTGTCACTGTCCCTAGTCATGCCTTATGAGGGATAAACTGACTCAAAACCTGGTTTGGTGACAGTAAGAATATGCTGCTGGCTTTGGGAAAGTAGTTGCATGCAGTAGAAAAGGACAATGCAGACAAGGCAATAAGTTGGGACAGTGCAGCTTCTGCACAGAGTTTTACATATAATGCTATTTATGGACCTAAAGTCCTGTCCTTGCATATTCTGAGTGAAACTATCGTGCAGAAAGACTGCACATAAACATTCATATAAATAAGAGTCTTCAATTAAAGCAAAACATATGCTGACAAATCATCATGTAAAGGATGTCTGTTCCTCCTAACTAATGCAGCCCATCAGTAGGACCCCAACTCAGACAAAACGTTTCAGATGAATCCTTGTAAGTTCTTTTCTTCTACCTCAAAGACAAAAATAAATAAAAAAAAATAGGAAAACCACTGAAAATTACAGGGAATAGAAATGAAAGGGTTGATAAACCACCATCCTCCTTGCTCACTGTCAGAATGTGTTATTTTCTTCAGGCTTGTGGGTTGTCCAACAGCCTTTCTATTGCAGCAAGCTCTGTATCTTCCCAGGTCCTTGAAAGAGAAGTCGCGGGGCGGGGGGGGGGGTTCTCTGCTTCAGCACACCACAGGCTCCCTCCCCACTGTGCCTCTCGCTCTGTGTCTCCCTGCACCCAGGGAAGTTTTCCCACAACTTGGTCCCAGGGATGAGCCAAGATCTCCTCGTTCTTTACACAGTTTCCCACAATTTCTGTGCATCCACCAAAATAAAGAGCTGCCTTCATTTTGTCTGCCTTTCTTGGCTACCTCTTAAAAGGGAAGGTGACATACACTGATGAAAAACTAGCAAGTAAACGTATAAGCCAGATGCCATCTATCATAGATCTCCCTGTCCTCAAGTAACTGACAACTCAGCTTTATTCCCCCTCCTGCCCTGTAGCTCACGGTGTGCCTCAAAGCTCACTGAAAACAGGTATTGATCCAAGATACTGCAAGGATAGAGCCTTTTGAGCAGCTCTGTGTTATCATTTCTCTTGAGGATCTGAAAATATAGAAAGGCTGGGTCAGCTCAGAGGGAGTCTGGACTTAACCTGGGCAGGCTCAAAAGTAGCAGTGTCTTCCCAAACTGAACACACCCAGGACACTCTCTCTGCAGACTGACTGGCACGAAACATTTGCTCTCTGCAAAGGTATATTTTTTTTATTGCTCAGCCACTTTCAACTAGATTAAGGTTTTTTTATTACCTTCATCATCTTAGTATCTGTCACTTTCAATTATACTGACTCATATTTAAGAATAATGCTAATTATTTTAATGTGTTTGCTGTAAATCTAGCCTATGCTAACAGCTATAATGCATATCATTTGTGACCTGAATTTTGAATCGTAATTAAAAGAATGCTTTGTACTCTTTGAATTGCCATAATTTTCAAAAACCAGTGAGGATTGGGATGTGACTGTAGGACAATAACATCAGACATATAAGAAGATTGGCTTGCTGTCTCAAACACTTCCCAAATGAAAAAAAAAAAAAAAAAGAAAAAAGATTAAAAATTGGATAGAAATGATGACAGGCTCTGAATTGTTGTTTCAGATGTCTCTTCTATCAGACCTGCAATATTAAACAAGGAAAAACAAACAAACAAACACCCACAAGAAACAGTTAATACAGATAATTTTCACAGCAATTTATTTTTGTATCCTTTTATAAATAAAT
>JANIJG010006534.1:30780-49875 GCA_024611175.1 Megaceryle torquata
AGGGTGGTAGAACACTGGAACAGGTTGCCCAGGGAGGTGGTTGAGGCCCCATCCCTGGAGACATTCAAGGTGGGGCTCGACAGAGGTCTGAGCAACCTGCTCTAGTTGAGGATGTCCCTGCTTTCAGCAGGGGGGGTTGGACTAGATGACCTCTAGAGGTCCCTTCCAACCCAGACATTTCTATGGCTCTATGATATTAGCCAAATAATGCCATGCTGCACTGAAATTTGGTATGGCTGTAAATTACCAATGACTTTCTCCTTCTGCTCAAAGAGTATGATAGATGTACATTTTTTATTCTTCACACCTGAACAAAAAGTATTGGACTATAACCTATGTGAGGGCTTGATTTAGCAAGCACAGTATTTCAGGCCAATGTAAGTCTAAGAAGACAATGAAAATTAGCAGTAGCCATTGATGCTGGAAGTACACAATTGCCCGGGGTTAACTCCAGCCTAGGAGAATAGGTACCGTATTAATAGTAAATGTAATGCCCTTATGCATTTGAAACAAATACAGAATTAATAAAAGACAAATCTGAAGGTCTTTGCCTATCTGGGGAGAGTTTGTTTTATGAAAATTTCCCTGCTTAATTGATCAAGAGCATGTGCAGCACTGAATGCAACTATAGATAGGGGAAGTATGAAATCAGACAGTGGCAGTTGCCAAAGACTACGTCTCCCCTTTTGCCACAGTAAATCCATCCCTAATCTAGAATAGCAACTCAAAATGAGTTTGATCCAAACATTGGTTAAAAAACAAGGAATGAAACAATACACATCCCATTATATAATATTGGTCAGGAACTGATGCTTTTCTCCAAGGCCAAGTGCCATGAAGCACTGATAGCATAGCTCTTCACAAGAAATTTTCTTACAGAGAGGTAGTTGATGGACTCTGACCTAGAATGAGTATGTATATCACAGTAGTATGCATATCATTTTCAGGACTGATGCGAATTTCTCATCCTGCTACATGAAATTCACATTATTCTTGATTCCATTGTAATACTAAACCACAACAGCTTAAAAACACCTGATCAAAATTATCAACACTTCTGCTTTTTCTATGAAGAAATGAAGTATTTTTTTCTCCCTACACTAGCTGTGCTTCAGTGAAGTTGGAATTCCACTCATAAAGTATCCATAGCTATTCCTTTAGATTAAGACTAGCTCAAAGAAGTGATTGACACTGTGAGGGATTTGATAATAACAATGTTAACTAAGAACCCCTCAGTTATGAACCAGCCTCTCAGTTCAGGCAAGGCTGTAGCACCTTTGTCCCTTATGAAGAGAGGATGCCTAGGTGACGACTGGTATGTGCTTGGGTACATGTGGACTTTCAAGCACTAGACAGTGGTCTTGTGCCTTCTTTTCTTGTGTTTAGATACCTACTTTCCACTAGAGCCCTTCAAAAGGTATTTGATTTTTTTTCTTGAATGTTTTCCTGTATGTTCCTCACAGAGGAAAACCAGGCCTTTGCTTATAATCAAGAAATCAATTTCACAGGCAGAAAATTATAAAGTAATAAGGACAATAGAAATATAGTGTCTCCAACAATCATATATCCTATTTTATGTTTCCATACTTAATTTTCCTCTGTATTTTTTTATCTTCACTGGAATGCAAATTTACAGCATAATAGTAATATTAACATGAACTAGTAGGCAAGCGCACTTTAAAACACATGCTGATGTAAGTCCTCCCTCCCCCTCAAACTATGCACACTAATAAAAAAGGAGTCTTTCACTTTGATTTTTCCAGAGCATCCAGAAGATCCCTCTGCTTAACATGTAAACAGCAATTTACGCATTTGGGCCACACACAGATGACTGCTTTACAGGGAAAAGACCCAAATGTCAATTCTATTATGCCAACTGTGATACACAAAATTTATATTATTTACAGTACTAAAACCACTTGAGAAACAGTAAGGCGTTTTGGTTTTGGTTGTTTTGGTTTTTTTTTTTTTGAAACCAGGAGCCCGCAGCTCTGAAAACAGTGGATAATAATGGAAAGAGTTTAATTGCTAGCAGCAATATTACATTGCTAGCTCTAAACACTTTTTTTTTTAAAGGTAGCATGTGGCATATAAATGATATATGACTTTGGGGCATATTTCCATGAAAAACCTATACCAGCCTCTGTTCTGCCTGTGAAAGATCATCCAATTGTATGTTTAGACAATTGAAATATAAATATATGATTACATGTCCCTGAACATTGTTCACCTACTAATATTATCCTCCTTGTGAGTCTGTAGTATAAGGTATGGACAAATTTCTGTCGATTTTAAAGAATTCCTCCAAATAGCCAGTCTGCACAGACCCTGTGTCTTTGCAGTGTAAGGTCAGAAGTGGTAGCCAAGCTCACAGCAAAAAGTCCTTCACCGACTAGTGAGGAAAAAATGGACCCTGAACTGACAGGAAAGCCCTAGGTGGGATATTTAAATCTTAAGTAAGTGGTCAGTTAAGTGCCTGCAGAAGCAAAAGGACAGATAGCATATTTGGTATGCTAATAGAAACCTATTTACTGGAGGAAGTGACAAAAACATCAATCAAATCAGAAAGGGCTATTAAGAACTGTTAACTCCCTTTCAGATGAACAATGATTTCCATTGGGAAGTAAATAAATATTCATGACAGGGAGCAGCGACAGAAATTTCACCAAAATTACACTCTGGCAAGGCTTTTACACCAGACAAATCTTTAGGAGAGACAGTTGGGCTGTGTTTTGGAAGGGAATGGACTATTTAGAAAACTCTACACAAGTCCCAGAAAAAAACCTATTTCTGTATTCATTTTCCCTTCCTCAGAAATCTGCTGTAGATGATGTATTTCAATATTGACAAAAAAGTAATTAAAAAGTGAGTTTTTTAAGGATTTAAAGTTCACTTTGATATCATTAGAAGTACCTATTTTCTCATAACTGTTTTGGTATCTTCTCAAAAAATATATTTTTGCTTTATTTTTATTTTTCCCCCAAGATAAAAAACCTTGCAAAAAATAATAGAGGGTCTTGACATTCCACATCATTTGAGAACAAGATTTGAGCATTTTTATGCATCTAATTCTGCCTATAGGGCTCTAAATTTATCAATAATACAAAGTTAAAAGGGTTATTATGCATTGACATTGTCCCAAAATAAATACTTGCTGGCTTTTCCTTAATTTCTGTATGACACAAATAACTCTTTACTTCCTGTTTCCTCCTTTAGGCTTACACACAGACAGTCAAATTCTGGCTTCATTCGTCCCCTTTCCACCTGTTCAGGAAAAAAAAAAAAGTTCATTTTTAAGAAAAAAAAAAAAAATCAATGCAGGTTAATAAATATAACAGCTCACAATGCATTAGTGTATTAGTAGTGTAGCCTAAAATTAAATAACTTACTGACAAATATGGCAGCCTTCCATGTCAAGTTTCAGCCTGGAGCAAATTTTTATGGTTAAGTTATGAACCTCTAAAATACTGACATGTCCTTAACATACTATCTTAAATATATCCATCTTTACCGTTTGTTTCTTTTTGGTACCAATTAAGGGATACTTTTCCGATAGCTTTACAGACTGGATACTTTCATAAAGTAAGTTGGCAAGAATAAACGCTTATGCCTTATCTCAATAAATAGAAGGGATTTTTGCATAGAGAAGCAGAATATTTTGCCTGAGACCTTCAGCGGAAAGAAGAGATACCCTGGCTCATTTCCTTAAAAGCCTTCTCCTTTATCAACACTGAATGTCAAAATCAGAGGAGGAAGAGATTTCTTCACTTCTCTGTGCTGAGCACAGTTTATCAATTTGAGGAATAAAGAATCATTTTATGTTGTGGGGTTTTTTGTTTGGGGTTTTTTTATTTTTTCTGTGGAGATTCACCGATCTTGTAAAGGGTTTGGGGATATTTTGGTTTGCATTTTTCCCTTCCTAGACACATCATAGTGGTCCAGATGTGGATCACTAAGACTAGGACCTGAAAAGTAAAAATATCTGTAAAACTTAATTTGTAAGATTTCATTTCAACTTGTTGCTGGTATATAGTGAGGGTCAGGGACTTGAAAAGGACAAATTTAAGATTAAGGAAAAAGCTGGTGATTTTTACAGACTGAATGAAAGAGGTTTAACACCAAGGGTTCAATAGCATTCAGTCACCTTATATGCCCTGAGGTATCAAAGAAAGCTTACAGGGCTGACAGGTGTGACACACAATTTATGGGAAGCCCAGGCTATATTGGCAGCTGGAGACTAAGCAGAAAACCCGGGTTACCTCAAGTAACAGCATTTTCATGCTCAGGCAGCTAAATTTTCTTGCAGGGTGGGATTCAGTTTGAGATCAGAACTTCTATACAATACAGTCTATGTGAAGGTATCTCCACCGAAGCTAGGAGCTCTATTCAGCTCAGTCTAAATGTCGATGTCCAGTGCCATTTGAACTATCTCTGTGTTGGAAGAACCAGCTGCTGTTCCAGAGGTGCTCAGGTGTCTCAGGGGTCCTTCTGCCAGACCTGTGTGTATACCAAGTGTGTCTCAAATGGAACAAGACACCTGTTTTCAGACAACTGACTCCTGTCCTAAGTGTCTGAGATCTTTTCATCACAATCACTACAGGTGTAATCTATAGAAACTGAAGAGTTATTTGGGTTGCTTTAAAATAGACATGCTAGGTGAAATTCACTTGCCTAAAGAAAGGCACCTGTGGCCATTTCAGAGGTCCTCATGGATCTGAAACATACTCACAGGGCTGGTAAATATAACACAGAACTTTGGATAGACCTGTACCCTCCTGTGGCAGGAACTGGAATTAGATTAAATCCCTCACTGTGTCTAAAATGACAGTATAAACCTAATTTTAGGCATAAATCTCACCATAAGCCTTCTTTGAGTGCAGTGGTAGTCTAGACACCACACTCTGTGATTGCTATAGGGTCAGCTGCTCACTCATAGGCATCCACTCTCTTTTGAGGTGTCCCAGGTATATTGATCATTGACATGGGGCTGACATAAATGACACAGGACCTACTGGAAACCCATATCCTTCTAGCACATCTGCTAGAGTCCAAATTCTCACATAAATGCTGGGATATCTCAGGTAATAACATATCTGTGTGTGGCAGCTGAGCCTGGCCCTAAATATATGCAGACTGTTAATCACTTCCATCTTTATGTGTGTGTGTGTGCATGTATGTTGTGGTTTTTTTAATGCCTGCAAGAATAAAGGCAAAGTAAGAGTAGGGGAACTGAATCTTAGAGACAAGAATCACACCGAATACTGATTATATGGTAGGGAGGCTATGTAATAGGAGTTCAAGAAAATCTCTGCCTCTTAGATGTGGAGGTGAAGAGGTATTAACTGCAGTGCTTTGAGTGAAGCTGAAAATTACTGTAAGTGCATCTACCTATTTTAAAACATCAGCCTCAAGTGTGTGTTTTATTTTTTGTGTGCATCCTAGCCAGCAACTTTTACATGCATGGGGATACCTATTAAAGCTCAGCTGTGGCAACTGTGCAAAACACTGCAAATCTAATTTGGGTGACAGCAAAACCAAAATTTTCCTGTAGTTCAGGCAAAATATCATCACACCTCAGCTAAAGAATGCACCATGCATGTGAGTCCTCAAAAGTATGAACCAAAGCATATGCATTTGCATACAGTGGTGCAATCGGCTCTGTCCCTAAAATTGTCATTCTTTCCATATCGATCCTTGATTTGCTGGTCATTAGTAACATTACAGTCTCAGTCTGGTCACCAAATACATAATGCATCTTTATGTAGTTACATTACTGCAGCTCACCTTACCATAATGGACAAACAGGCAAGTTTGAGTACTACCATCTGATCTCTTTTGCATTAATTTCTGTTTTGTAAAAATATGCTGTATCAAACACTGTGTGACTGCCAAATCATTACTTTGAGGAAGGCTCCTAGTCTTGTGTCTGTTTAGTGTCCTCATCAATGTTCTGTTTCAGGCAAGGGATAAAGTTACTTGATGTCAGCCTAACATCAATGCCATGTCACAAAACAGTGTTTCTAATTGTGGTGCTGCATTAGCCTAGTATAAAAAGTTCCACGCATTAATTTGAGCAATATATCATGAAAGTTCTCAAAAATGCAGTGGTATTTTATGAGATCACCAGTCATCTACAGTTTTTTCATTCTAAAAACAGTAATATGTGGGCTTCGGGGAATGAGAACCAATGTTGCTGTGTGACTCTGAAGGTTAAGTCTGACTGTGTTTGTTAAGTATCTGTTGTTTCCACACTAACAGTCTACAGTATGAAGACAAGAGCTGACTCCTGGTCAAAGTCAGTCGCATTTGCCCTTTGACCAATCTACAGTTCATCAGCCTTTTTTGTTATGGAAGCTATGAGATGTGATTAGAGTAGTTGTTTCTCATAACATAAATAAAAGATGTACAGCTATCAAAACCCTTAATCTTCATTCAAAGGTCTGAAAAAATATTATAGTTGGTGTCAGGTTTTAATAATGTAATTTCCAAACCTTTTCTTTGCAAATATCTACCTTTGAAAATATAAAGAAATGTAGAACAACTTATCGGTGTTGAATTTTATCTCAGTTTTTACAGACATAACAATACACTTATGAATTGTAGGTGCTTTTAAAGAGCAGTATTTTCAGGACCTTTGGAGATAAAAGAAAAGGAAATGCTTGGAGTAAAACTGTAACAAGCAGCTGTCAGAACTAGAGATATAAATTTATATCTAAGTTCTTGTAACCAGAACAAAAGGGACCAACCTGATCAGCAAATATAGCAACAAAAACTCACTCATGCTTACCTATCTTCCTGTATTTGAATACAGCTAAAAAATTAGTGTGGAGAGATTAATTTGCATAAGTAAGTCAATCAATAACTACTTCTTGCATTGTTGAGTCCTGTCTGACAATACCATCCTTGTAAAGGCCTCTCAGGTACCTACCAGGTATGAATTTGTGACCAGATTACATGGCTGGAATCTATTTGGTTTTACAACCAAAGCGATTATTTCCTATCTGGATTTAGATAAATTCAGGACAAATTTATTTTTTTTAATGGCTTGTATATCAGAAATTATATTCCCAGTATAACTTAAAATGCCATTTCAAAATCTTTCATGGTGTTGGTGTAAAGGAACATTTTCTATGCAAGTGTCTACTCACTGATTTTAATAACTGCAAAATTATTCATGTACTAGTTAAAATACAAGGTGAAGATAATTTCTGTTAATTCAGTGTACCTAACTGTCCAGAGTGTAGTGACTAATGAACCTTTACGAGCTTCTTTAGGAACCTAGAAGTACATTTTGGTGGGTTGGGTCAATTGGTGCTGTTGTAGTCACCCTTGTCCCCTTTAAGCTGCAGACCCAAGCCTCAGACATATGTTTCTGAGCAGGAATGTGTTGGCATCACCAGAGCTCAGCTTTCCCACCTGGCTCAACATCTCTGCCCCTGCCACAAGATAAATCCAGGCTGGAGAAGAACTGAAATATCTTACAGGAGAGACTGGGTGACCTTCAGTGTTAGAATGCAAGAAATGAGCTGAAATGGATTATTGTAAAAAATGGAAGGTCACACAATCGAGGACTAGTAACAACAATTTGGATTATGACCTGGGAGCTTATAAATTGGAAATGACAGAGGAGAAAGTATAGGCTGTGTCAGTCAATCACAGAATACTTACATGTGGTTTAGCTGCAAAAAGCCACTTCGTAGACCATATCAGGGAAGATATATCCATCGGAGAAAGGAAAATATCTATGTCATCATACACAATTCACATTTCAACTGGAATACTGTGTGCAGTTCTGTTTATTCAGGAAGGGTTAATTCATATGGAAAAAAGGTCCAAAGAAAGGCTAAAATAATAGTGAAGGGAATGAGGAGGGGAGAGCAGAAAGGAGACCAAAGCTGTAGTCACATATCCACATGTCACTTGTGCCAGCAGCAGCCTAGCCACATGCTGTTCGTGACTGCACATCACTGCCCACCACTGTCAAAGGACTTGGACCCCCAGACCTGCCAGCTTTGCTCATTGGGAATTCACCCTGGGAAAAGAACAAGGTTAGGAAGACTAACATGGATGTAAACTATATATATTTAATTAAGGGAGGAAGTTGAAAGATCTCGCCTATCCTGCTGAGTACTGAGCTTTTGGAGTTGCCTTCTTATAGAAGGAGAGAGGGAAAACTTTTTACTGGCTTCCAAGGGGAGCATGATAGGTTACAACTAATGTAACATGGCACAGTGCCCTTAAAAGCAAAGGGATGGACAGAGGACTGCCAGTAAGCTTTCTGGTCTCATGTTCTTTTACCAGTTTGGTACTTTTTTCTATGCCTATGAAAGAATTCAGAAATTTATGTCTTTTTTTTTTTTTTTCTTTACTGCATAAAGAAAAAAAAAAAAAGTAATAGCACAGTTCTGGAAGAGATGTATTCCTCCAAAGGAAGAAGAATGGATTCATAAAGCTTGGCAAATTACAGTCATTGACAAATTAACTCTCTCTCTCTGAGAGATCAATATCAAGATTGTGCTGCAACTTGGGCTCCATTCCCTGTCCAACAAAAGGGTAGAAACCCTGCTAAACCGTTCCTTTTTATTGTCATTTTAAATAAATGAATGACAATTTTATCATTCAGAGGACCTAGGATTGGCTAATTGTGGTGGGTTGACCCTAGCTGGATGCCAGATACCCACCAAGCTGCTCTTCACTGTCCTCTTCATCAGTTCAGGGGAGAGAAAATATAACAAAAAGCCCATGGGTAGAGATAAGGACAGGGAGAAATCACTCACCAATTACTGTCACGGGCAAAACAGACTTGATATGGTGAAATTAGTTTAATTTATTACCAATCAAATCAGAGTAAGATAAAAAGAAATAAAACCAAATATTAAAACACCTTCCTCCCACCCCTCCCTTCTTCCCAAGCTTAACTTTACTGTCGATTTCTCTCCCCTTCCTCTGAGTGGAGCAAGAGGTACAAGGAATAGGAGTTGCAGTCAGTTCATCACATCTTGTCTCTGCTACTCCTTCCTCCTCGGGGGGAGGATTCCTCATGCCTTTACCCTGCTCCAGCACCGGGTCCCTCCCACAGGAGACAGTCCTCCACAAAATTCTCCAGCATGAGTCCTTCCCACAACTTACAGTTCTTCATGAACAGCTCCAGAGTATGTCTCTTCCATGGGATGTAGCCCTTCAGGAACAGACTGCTCCAGTGTCGGTCCCCCATGGGGTCACAGCTCCTGCCAGCAAACCTTCTCCAGCCTGGGCCTCTCTCTTTGTGAGTCCACAGGTACTGACAGGCACCTGCTCCAGTGCAAGCTTCTCACAAGGTCACAGCCTTCTTCAGCCACATCTTCCTGCTCCAGCATGAGGTCTTCCATGTGCTGCAGCTGGATATGTGCTACACTGTTAATCTCCATGGGCTGCAGAAGGACAACCTGCTTCACCATGGTCTTCAGCACAGGCTGCAGGGGAATCTCTGCTTTGGTGCCTGAAGAGTTGTTTGGTGCCTGAGAGAGTTGTTTCTCTCACATATTCTTGCTCCTCTACTCTGGCTGCTCTTGCACAGTGCTTTTTCTTCCCCTTTTTAAATATGTTATCACAGAAGCACTACCACCATCACTCATGGACTTGCCCTTAGCCAGCAGTGGCATTGGCTCTATCAGACATTGGAGAACCTTCTAGCAGCTTCTAGCGGAAGCCACTCCTGTAGACCCCCTCCTTCCAAAAGCTTGCCACACAAACCCAATACACTAGTTGATACTTAGGTCTCTCTTTTTGTATGTCACACTGAGCGTGTAAATGTGTGCACACATGTGTGTGTTTGTGTGTGTGAATAAAATCAATTTACTATTTATTGTTTTAATGAGAATAATACCTATGGTGAAAAATTGATGTTGCGCTGAAATGGCAACTGCTGTGCACTAATTCGTTTAAGAAATTTCAGTGACCATATTTATGAAGACAATGTAGAAAAAAATCAACATTTCAAAGAAAAAGTAGAAAAAGATTGAATAATGGTGCATCAAACTTACCAGAATTTGTACCAGTTTGTCTCCATTGCTTTTTCAGGCCAACCCAGGTTGCCAGAAGATGTCGTATTCTTGTTCATATCAGAGTTTCAGGCCAGTTAACCTTTAGAAGTCACTTAGCATATACACATGGGAGTCATTTTTGCATCAATGTCATTTCTATGTTTCACTTTGCCAAAGGATTCTACCACTATTGGAATAATGTCCTTCATTAAACACACAAAATTCCCCACAGATCTCACTCCCCCAAAGAATAAAAAAAAAAAATTAAAAAATCAGTACTCATCATTTTAGCAAATAGTTAGAAAAGGAAGAGCCATATTTGATAGTAGGCTTCAGATGCTTTGGATGGCTGGTATTTTAAGCCAGTCATAAACTCAGCCTCACTGGCTTACTAAAGAGGGATATGGCTGCTTTGCAACACCAAAGCAGTGCAAAATGGATAGAGCACATCAGTGAAAATGGTCCCAGATGTCTTAAATAATAAAATAATATACTAAATGCTTTGCAGTGTTAATGTGCCTTGTGCACACAGATCTCGAGACACCTCACAGACATTAATGAATTAAGCCCTGTAAAGTGGGTAAGTATTATCCATATTATGCCCAAGGGGAAATTGAGAAACAAAGATGTAAGATGATGGTCCAGGAAGTCTGTGACAGACGTGGGAATAGAACCCAGGTCTCCTGGTCCCCACTCCAGGGCTGGAGTAACAAAATGCTCTCTAAATTCATCTGTCAGTTATTTTTTTAAGTAAATTTAGTCCTTATGAAATTGACAGCCCCAAAGACTGAAGTGCTCCATTAAGCCACAGTGTGGGTACATCACCAGCACTGGCTGTGCACATTTTTCCCACGCTGTCTCAATAAGAACCATCAAATGCACTAGTTTGGAGACTGTGGGCTGTTCTTTTTGCATCCTGCCCATTCAGCTCTCAAATTTCTCAGTAGAGATTATTGAACTACGTACCAGGTGGAGCTTGTTCTAATGTGAGCAAGTAATAATAATTGGTGATAAATATTTTTTATTCAAGCTAAGGACCAAAAGTGATCCTTTGTCACGTTAGTACAACTACTGGAGAGAGTCCAGTGGAGGGCTGTGAAGATGATCGGGTATTGGACCATCTCTTTTATAAGGAAAGGCTGAGACACTTGGAGCTGTTTAGCCTGGAGAAGACTGAGAGATGATCTTATGAATGCTTATAAATATCTAAAAGGTGAGTGTCAAGAAGAGGTGGCTAGACTGTTCAGTGTTGCCCAGCAATAGGACAAGGGGCAACAGGCACAAACTGGAACACAGGAGGTTCAATCTGAACATGAGGGAAAAATTCTTTACCTTGAGGGTGGAGTGCTGGAACAGGCTGCCCAGAGAGACTGTAGAATCTCCATCTTTGAAGACTTTCAAAACCCTCCTAAATGCATTCCTCTGTGGCCTGCTCTAGGTGAACTTGCTTTAACGTGGCAGTTGGACTAGATGATCTCCAGAGGTCACTTCTGTCCCTTGGCATTCAGTGATTCTGTGATTCTCTGGTACATTGTCCAGCCCATATTTACCAGGGTAAATTTTTGCTCAGAACTACAAATTTCTTTCCTAACATCTAGCTGGAACTTCCTCTTTTTCAATTTATGGCCTTTTCCCACCATACCCATCGGTGAAGGTTCTGGCTCCATGCCCTCCAAAACCTCCCTATAGGAACTGGTGGGCTGTTAGGTGCCCCTGCAGCTGTCTCGTATCCAGGCTGAACAAATGCCAGTCCACCAGGTTCTCCTTACAAATCTCCAGCCCCAGCAATCTTGGTGGTCCTCCACCAAACTCACCTCAGCTTAGCAATGTCTTGCCTCTGCTGGGGGGGGGTCCAAACTTGGCTGCAACACTCCAGATGCAGGTTAATTATTCCTGAAAAATCAGAGAATAATTATTTCCTTTGATTAGCTGTCTATGCTCCTGCTGCTATGGCCCAGGATACTGTTAGCCTCCATCACTGCCAGGGCACAACACTGACTCAAGTTTCTCCCCCTTGTTCACCAGGAACCCTAGCAGAAGGGTAGGTGATGGTAGAACAACTACTTATTGCTGTTGATGTCCTTTGCCAGGTTCAAATCCACAATGTTTCTATGTTCTTATTTGCACCTTATTTGTTCTCTCATCACCTGTTATAATGCCTTTTGCACTGGAATTCAGTCACGAGTTCCAAGTTCAGCCAAGCCAGTCTCCTGATACATCCACCAGCATACCTCAGCAGCAGGGTGGACCATTCCTGAGCTTGAAGGTGGTTGCCCTTAAAGGTCTGCCAGCTTTCATAAACTCCTTTGCCCTGTAAAGCTGCCTCCCACAAGATCACACCTATCACTTTCCTGGGCAAGCTGAAGTCTGTTCAGCTTAAGTCCATGGTCTGTAATCTTCTACTTGCCTTCTTCACTCCCTTTAGGATGCTGAAATGCATTTCATAATGCAGGTCCTACACACAGGACCACCACTGACTGTCACATCCCCAACCAGTTCTTCCAGCAGGGCATTACCTCTGTGTTACATTGCCCCCAGCACTCTCCAGAAATACCCTAGTATGCTTGTTTCCTACTTGCAAGTTTCTACGGGTTAAGTGATTAGGGTTCCTGATACAGAGTTTTCCACTAGGCATTTAATAGACACATTGGAGATGAGGCAACTAGTGTCACAACCTTAAGAGCATAGACCAAAGACGGGATATGAATTTGTAATTTGGAACTTGAACTTATAAGTCTCCTTCTCACAAACAATTCTAATGAGAAATACAGTATTTGGGAAAAAACAAAAAACCAAAAAAAAAAAAAAAAAAAAAAACCAAACCAAACACCCCCAAAAAAGATATTAATAAACTAAAGGTACCATTTCTTCAGAGATTTTGCTGATACACTATCACTTGAAAGTTTTACATTTAATTTAGATACTTTCTGAAAAAAATCATTATCTACCCAAAAGTTATAGACTTGACATAGAAACTACTTGGAAACATCTTAAAACATCTATTATGCAAGACAAGCATGCTTCAGATTAGAAGTTTATAAGTACATTTATATCTCACTACCTCGAAAACCCACTCAACTTACACATAAGCCAAAAGGCATTCATAAGAAAAATTAGTCTTTGCTGAGCTGGGTTGGATTAAAATCAGTGACCTATAGGTAGAAAGCTTTGTACATCATTAGCAATTCCCTTGGGCAGTCTGGTAAACACTAATGTTATGCCTTCTAGAATGGAGCTTGTTTTCTGGAAAGGTAACCTTATTAATTCAATTTTTGACCTTTATTGAGCACTTAGGCAAGGTTGTCCACCCCCTGGACACAAAGGTAATATCTTCTGCATACATTGCTCTCAATCCCACACGCGTTCTACAACTAAATATTTCAACCTCTTCCTAGAGGAACCGCTCTCATTAAGTAGTAAACAAGCACTGCAAAAAATATTAGTCTAGATTGCTTCCTAAGTGTGTATCACAAGTTAAAACTTCAGACAATTTTGCAAGTACCTAGTATTAACTCCTGTATTTTTTTTTTCTATGCAGACACACCCAAACATTGCTGGAGTCATAGAAGATTTTACATTTTCAATCTTGAGAGGTACTGTAAATGCATGGAAAGCTAGGAAAGTGAGCAGCAGTTTGTTGTGCTTTCTCAGGAACCATCATTGCCTAGAAATTTTCCCAGGCTCTGGATCTTGGTTCTTCACATTGCTGAACAATCAGAACAGATTTTGCCGTGGTTTTGGCCCAGGCCAAACAACATTCTTGCAGACATTCACAGGCATAATTTAGGAGCTAGCAAGTGCCAACGACCATGATTAAGTGGTAGCAATTTATGTGTGGCTACCCTGTTTTGGAAGATAAGGATTTTAACAGCATAGATGCCAGCCATTCTATGTCAATTAGCCTTGGTGCCAGAGTGGTCCTAAAAACAGTTAAAATTTGCCATGGCCTTGGAAAGACACAACACAGATTTCCCTTGAAAGAGCATTTAAAAGGTAGCAGAATTAATATGGGGGATTGCAGGCATCATAGGTGAGCTTGACCTTCTGTAAGGATAAAAACTGGAGTCTTAGATTTAAAATCATAAGAGCTCATGGTGTTTTTTTGCTAGGCACCCCAAATCCACTCTGTTAACAAAAAACTATGCAAACAGTATGTGCTACATAAGCACATAATTTGGTTTTTTTCCTTTTGATATTAATTTCAGCACAGCAAATGGCATTTGGGCCTGCTATACTACAAGATACATTCTGTTTATAGATTTAATTCAGTGATGTTGTCAAGCTCTTATTTTTTTCTTATTTGGCAAATGGGTGAGTGAGAGTTACCTAGAGAGACATTTGATGATAGATATTATTAGAGGACATAGAACTGAGTAAAAAATCTCTTGGCTTGGAGCTCAGTGCAAGTCTTAACCTTGGGTGCAAGTTAAGGAATGAGAAAGAGTCATTTTCATCCAGAATCAATTATCACAAATGCTCCCATAGTCATGGCCAGAATCACATTACTTGCAATAAATTAACAATACCTTGCAATTCTATTTAAGTGCCTATGGTTTTAGATTTAGAAAAAAAAAAAAAAAAAAAGGAAGAGCTAAAGTTCAATACAAGGAAGGAAGATTCCATTTTATTACATTCTCTGTCATGCCCTACTTTCTTTTAGACAGAGCCTCAGTCTCCTGTTGTCCATGCTCCATGTCCCATAGCACCTTCTATTGACACCATTTTGATGCCTATTCTCCTTCCATGTTTCTTTCCTTCAGTCTTCAGCACTCCTATGTTCTCTTGCCATTTCTCTACATGCTATCTCTTCCATTATCTCTCCTTGTACTTAAGTCCAAGATTCAACAACAGATCTTCACCCTCTTCCTTCTTTTACCTTGATACAACATATGTTGACTTATAAAAGGTAAGAAAGTAGCCTCAGAACTTAAAATTGTTCTTTTTTTTTTCCTCTGATAATATGTATAACACATGGTTTATGAACTTCCAGTGACACTGGTAGGTACATGTCAGGGTCTAGATAGGGTGTAGACAAGGAAACTGGTCTTTGGCAGGGGGATAATTTCTGTCCTTGTTACTCATACTGACTGCAGTATGTATAATTCTGTGAGTATTTTCAAAACTATATATAGCGTGAATTTACTTCATATAGACACATCTTATATCTTCATTAAAAGTAAACATCAGTTAACAAGACTAATGCAGGTTTGCCTATGTTAATACTTGAAGAAGAAGAGGTTTAAGACAATACTAAGGATGCAAATGTCTAAAGCATACAGATTATTCTCCAGTTATTACATGTCAGAAGCCATAGACTGGTAAATGCAGAATTAGTAAATTGGTAAAAGAAATGCAATGATTACTTTTACATAACATAATACAAGTTAAAACAAATGATCAGTCTCCCCATAAATCTTTACTAGTGCTTTTCCAGAATGACAATTAAATAATAAAAAAACACCACTGCTACAAGTGTGCATTCACAAGCAATGGCTTTGTGATGAAAAATCACATTTTAATTCTGCAGACAGACTCTAATTTTTAGTGGTCTGCTTTCTTGTATGAATGACTCTTCGAGCAAGTTAGTAGCAAGACCAAAAATTGAAAGTTTTCTGAAGTTTTTATTCTTGCATACTTGATGACAGATTCAAAATCCCAGTGTTTTGTTTTTCTTTTTTCCATGCTATCATTTTTTTTCTAGGACACAGCAGCTAATAGAGGGAAATAATGGTAAGTGAACTACCTGGCCAGTCCATGCCATAAAACAATTTGGTTTCTAAGTATAAGCTCACCAAAAGTCTTTCCTAATTGATTCATTAAGACCCTTTGAATCACCAAGAATATTAAGCAAGATGGAAAAGGTATCTTTCAAGAAACTGCAATGTAGATATTCCACAAGAAGTAAACAAGGCAGTGTCCACAAAAAAAAAAAAAAGTTGTTGAAAATCATTTGTTTAATTCTAATTAAGCCTGTTTTTGTTAGTTCATATACAACTGGGAAGGTAAGGAATGATACTGATGCAGATAGAATTTCTGCTTTCAGTAAGAAAAAGAGCTAAAAGAGATCTCTATCACAGGTACACTGGAATAAGGAAAGTTGTTTTTACCATAGCACCAAGGCAGAAAGAATGGGAAAGTGTAAGCCAACTGTTTTCTGATCTTCATGTACATCAATTACAGGCAATAAATTCCCTGCTGTTTGAGCACAGACAGAATCTCAAATGCATGTATACTTTGGCTATTAGAAAGTATAAACCAAATAGTGATAAACAGTGACTATTTGTTGTCTAGATTTATTTTCTGAGTAATATAACCGGGTGAAAAAAACCCTCAACCTAGTATTGAAGGATGTATCATTTTTAATCTCAGAGCTTTGGCTACTGCTGACATGAGATAGAGTGTCATATTGCAATAATTCAAAGATCTCTCTATTAGTTTCTCCAAGCCTTTAAAGTAAATGAAGCTGTTAAAACAGGAAATGTTAGTCACATTCTCTAATTCTCCTCAGGTCTGGGACCTAATTTTATTTTAAGAAGAAATTCAAGTTAAACTGTATTTTACCTAAATGCATTAATCATTTTAAACGTTATTGTTTGATACACTATCCAGGTTGGTTTGTTTTGTTTTTTTCCTTTCAATGCCTGCAATAAAAATTGCTGTTGTTCCCTTTTGCAGATAAGATATATTAGTAACGGCATATTCAGGCTGCAAGCTACTACCTAACATTACCAACTTTGGCAAGTGATATTCTCTAATTGCTCACATCCTGCACTTAAATATACACCCTACTCAGAAAGGGTTAACCATCTGAATCTGCTGGAACAGTGTTTCCAAAAGAACAATAGAGAAATCATTAGTGTGTTAACTGAAACAATACCATACTTTTCTCTCTATTGTTTAACCTTTTGTCCACATTACAAATATCTCAGTGTAGTTCTTATCTTTGACCTTGAGAGACTGCAGCTTTATCAGTGCTT
The DNA here is from genome assembly GCA_024611175.1 of Megaceryle torquata. NCBI lineage: Eukaryota > Metazoa > Chordata > Aves > Coraciiformes > Cerylidae > Megaceryle > Megaceryle torquata. The sequence goes on from JANIJG010006534.1 coordinate 47,780, forward strand.
CCGTTTAGATCACAGATGACCTTCAGCTGATATCATTGAGCCCTGACCTGCCTCAGTGATCTGCTCACACAGAATACATATGCTGAACAGTGCTGGTGTGTGCAGTAGGGGTAAGTGAATTATTTACAAAAATTTGAGTTGACACCTTTTATCAAATGTGGAAAGATGAAGACAAAACAGCTGCTATTGCTGTCGTAAGCAATCTGCTGGTGATTGAATAAAAGTGTCAAGAAAATGGCTGCTTGATGGCCTTTTGTTCTCTCTCATCCAGCTTGATGTTAGTTTGAGCTGTCAGTTAGGAATCACGGCACAGTGATTTATCAATAGGCTGAGTGACCTTCTCGTTCAGCCGGCGCTAGCGTGAGAAGACAGCACCCTCTGCTGAGGCGCTGCCTCTCCGCCGGCACAGCCACCGCTCCCCAGCCTACCACTTCCCAGCATGAACAGGAATCTAAAATAATATTCGCTTCTTTCTTTTTTCTGTTTTTTTTTTGTTTGTTTGTTTGTTTGTTTTGGTTTTGTTTTGTTTTGTTTTGTTTTGTTTTCTTGTCTTCGTTTTATTTTTATCAAGTTTCAACTGCTTAGCTGTGAACTCGGGGGGGGGGGGGGGGGGGGGGGGGTCACAACTTACCCAGCCCCATTTTGCAGGTGTAGGAGAGGTGGTAGTTGCAGGGCACGTCGCTCCACTGGCCCCCGTCGTGCCACACGATGACCACGCAGTTCTCCCCGGAGAGGAAGTAGCTGTCGGGCTGCCCGGGGTGCCAGTTCTCGTAGAGCTGGGGAGGTGGTGGGGGGGAACAGGCAGGACGGGGTGCACGAGGCACCCAGCACACCTTTTAAGGGCCTGGGGGGCATGGGCCATGCACCCATCTGCAGCCACTTGGCCGTGACACCCCCATTGAGAACAAGGTCCCATCCCCACGCCCCTCGGCATGGCCTTGGGACCCCAAAGCTGGGGGTCAGGGCACCCCTAGGGATGCTCAGCCTGGCCAAGGCAAGTGGCTCTTGCTGGTGAGGGGTGGTCTTCAAAGTCTGGTCCCATCGCGCATGCCCAAGCGATGGGGAAGGATGGTGAGGTGCTGGGGAGGGGGGTGGGGTCTTCTCCCAGGGTGGCACGCAAGGGCTGGCAACTGGACTTACCAAGGGGCTACCATCGGACCACTGGAAATCCCCCTCGATGGTCCGGTCGTTCAAGCCGATCCACTGGTACTCCCTGTACTGGTCTGGGGGTGGGGGGCGAAGGGGGGGGGTGTTGGAGACAGGAGAGGGGGCACAGCCAGGGCCCCCAGCACCCTGTCTTAGGAGAGGGCTCGAGGGAACTGGGAGCTGAATTTGGGGAAATTTGGGGTGTGGGGGTGAGTGAGGGGAGGTGGGGGCTGTGTCCAGCCCTGCAGCGGAGGAGGGGGGCGCTGGGAGGTCTGGAGACAAGGGGAGCTCGGAAAGGGGCACAGCGGGAACCCCCACACCCGCCCTGCACCCCCGGAGAGCGGCCAGGAGAGGGCGGCAGAGCCCCGTGTCCCCCCGGCCTGCCTGGCTCTGCAGGTCCCTGCCTGCCCTTTACTGGTCCAACTGGTCCCTGCCTAGCCCTGCAGCTCCCTGCCTGCCCTTGCCTGTCCCTGCCTGCCCTTTACTGGTCCAACTGGTCTCTGCATGTCTTTGCAGGTCCCTGCCTGTCCCTGCAGCTCCCTGCTTGCCTTTTACTGGTCCAACTGGTCCCTGCCTAGCCCTGCAGGTCCCTGCCTGCTCTTGCCTGTCCCTGCCTGCTGCTGCAGATCCCTGCCAGGTCTCTCCCTGCCCCTTCCTCCTTCACCCCCACATCCCTCCAGGCCCCTTCGCTCTCTGTCCTGTCCCCACCGCTGCCATCCCCATCCTGCTCTGCCTCCCTCTGCCTCATCCTCCTCCCTCCAGTTCTAATTTCAGGCAGGTTGTTGCTTTGCCTTCAAATTTACTTGCACTTGTCCAACCTTCTGCTGGTCTGTCCACCCATCATGCAGCTGTCCATCTGCTCCCATGGCTGTCAGTCCTTCCTTCCTTCCTTCCTTCCTTCCTTCCTTCCTTCCTTCCTTCCTTCCTTCCTTCCTTCCTTCCTTCCTTCC
>JANIJG010006535.1:0-61584 GCA_024611175.1 Megaceryle torquata
CGCACCCCCGGTCCCGCCCCCCCGCGCTCCCCCCCCCACGCTTCCCCTCCCACGCCCCCAGTCCGGCCCGTCACGTGACCCTGCCCATTCATGCCTCCCCCGCGCCCCCTCCTCCGCCCCCGCTTCGCCTTCTCCGATTGGCTCCCGAGGGCACGGCCGCGCCTCAGCCAATCACCCCGGGAAGGGGGGGGGGGGGGGGGGGAAATGCCTTAAAGCGCGCGCGCTGCCTCTTATTGGCTCCTCCCTTTTCTTCTCGCCCCGCCTACCGCCGGAAGCCGGAAGCGGCGGGTGCCCGGGACGGCGGCGCCGTGACCCGCGGGCGGGCTGCGTTGCCCTGGCCGCGCCATGACGGGCAAGTCGGTCCGCGACGTGGACCGGTACCAGGCGGTGCTGGCCAGCCTGCTGGTGGAGGAGGAGAACAAGTACTGCGCCGACTGCCAGGCTAAAGGTACCGGCGCCGTCCCCGCGGCCCGTGACGGTTGAGAGGGGCGGAGGGGTCTGGTGGGACCGGTGGGCTCAGGCAGGAGCGGCCGTTGCCCCCTCGGCGCCAGCGTGTGGCGCGACGCTGTTCCTTCCGCCCCGCCGCTTGCTGCCTTGGCTTCCCGGGGCCCTCCGGTGCCTCCCCTCCTCGGGGTGGGGGTACGCGTCGGGGAGGGCTCCTCCGGAATGCTGGGTCCGGCTGGGCCTGGCCGGTAACGGCTCTGGCGGTTTCCCTTTGGCGCGTGGCATGCGACAAGAGCCCAAACCAGCCCAAGCCGGGCTGCAGCGGAGCTGAGCTCAGCCTCAGCAGGATGTGCTAGCGGAGAAACCGCTACCGGAGCCGCTCCAGCCGCGCTCTACAGCCCCTCGTTCGGGGAGGGAGAGGAGTCGGAAACGGCCCGGAATGTGCTTATGGAGCTCCCCGGGTTCCTGGCCGCTTTGGGGCCTCACCGCCAAAGTCTGAACGTGATGAACCCGGAATCGTGTGTGGGGCTGCTCCGCTGTCCCGAGGGGAGCCTGGGAAGCTGGTGTTGTGTGGTTCTGGCGGCACCCCGGCCCAGCAGGCATCTCCTGGAAGTCAGAGTGGTGAGGGGAGCTGCTGGTCCTCCTCAGAGCATCCGAGAGGAGCAGCAGTGGAAGGTGCTGTGTGTAAGGACAAGGAAGGATTCATAACCTAACCCAACCCTGGCACCACCTTCCACCGAAGGGATTTCTTTTTTGTTTTTGTCCTGTCTTTCCTTTTCCCCTTGGTACTGCTTTCAAGGCACCTTGTGGTCCTTGCCTTTGGGAGAAAGCAGCCGGAGGAGAGTAGAGAAGAATGTCTGAATTCCAGAAGACAAAACAAACGAATCAAACAATTGTTACTTGTTCTGAGGTGATGCGGGTACCTTTCTGTAGCTTGCTACCGTGAAATGCTTGGCTTTCCTGAAGCCAAAGAGTTAAGGTTATAGCAGAGAGTGAAGGTTATGCCCATGCTTACCTAAAATCCTGTTTTAATGAGCTCTTACACTGATTTGGAGATCTGAGCTGGCAGCTTGTTTCCCAATAGCTGCAATAAATGAACTGGGAGCGGGGTCTGTCTTTCTGTGCCCATCTGTAGGTGGGAGACTTTGTCACCTCCACGTGACCTCTGCAAACTGCAGAGAGCACCGCTGAATACCAGGAAGAAAGGTGCTACGAAGTTTTGCTTTCAGCCCTGCTCAAAAAACCCCCAAACCACAGTAAGCTCATCGTACCCGCCTGTTTTACCTCGGACATGGCCTGTTTTGAGGTGTTTCACACCTGGCTTTGCTTGACTGTTGTATTTTTAAACATGGCTGTCGTTGGCAGAGAGCAGAATATTCCTCTCACTTGCAAATCGCTTATCTCTTGGCTCCTAATGCCAGTGCCAAGGGCAAAAATAGCTGCCTTATCTTGTCTTTCGAGGCATGAGACGGTAATGTACGTGCCGGGGAAACAAATTCTCCCAACAGTTCCAGGTTCCTTGTCTTGGTGTGATTAAGCAGCGCTTCCTGCGCATTGTCCACCCCAGCAACGCAGCGTTGCGGGTAGTTACGCGTAGAGGTCCAAGTGTACGGCCCCAGCACTGCCACCGAGGCTGGAAGCTGCTCGTGCTGGGGAAGACAGGTGGCACTGGGTGTGAAGAGCAGGCTCCTGTGGTACTGGGTTATCTGGGAAAATAATTATCTGATCTCCTAATGAGATTCATGGAGATGGGAAATCTCATTCCTGAAGGCAACACGCGGAGTTTGTGGCCACGGGAGGTGTGTGCGCGGTGAGCTCTCCAGACAGACATCTGCCAGTCACAGCATCGTATTGGGCTGTGCTTCGAGTGCTGTGGCTGGATGTGGTGTTCTCCCACTGCGGCTGGCTTGCAGACGTCGTAAAAAGGGCCTGATGCTCTTCCTGCTGCTGAAAGGGCTGACAGCGTTCTGCTTTGCGTACGGCAGCGAGCCCCAAGCGCGCTTGTGTGGGGTGAGTGACACAGTTTGAGATGTAGCTTCTTAACTAAAACTCTCTGCCAGTCTGTGCTAAGGAGAAGCCACATGGGCTTTGCCAGCTCCAGATGACTTCCCTCGACATCTCCAGTGCAACCTGGAGGAAGAGCTGCTTTTCTGTGCAGCTGACGGTTGCTCTGGGTTTAGCTGATGGCAAGTTGAGGCACATGAAGAACAACCTTGTGTGTGGTTCTGGGAACAGGAGTTTGCCAAGGTCATGGCTGAAATCTGGTCAGTTAGTAACTGTTGTTGTGGTGGGGTTAGTTGGTGGTGGCAGGGACAGGTGCTGCTTCTTATGGTGGCTCTATCCTTTGTCAGCTCATGTTCAACATTATGGAACACCAGGGAGGTGATGGAGGAGGCCCCATCCATGGAGATATTCAAGGTCAGGCTTCATGAGACACTGAGCAACCTGCTCCAGTTGGGGATGTCCCTGCTCACTGCAGGGGAGTTGTACTAGGTGAACTTTGGAGGTCCCTTCCAACGCGGGACATTCTATGATCATAAGGATTCTTGCAGGAGCTCTCTCGGAGTTGAAGGCAGAGTAAGAACCTGTCAGTTCGTAGAACACCTATCGAGACACTTTCACAATAAAAACACTGGCTTTGGACCATCTGTTTTTATGCTGAAGTCACTGGATTTTGTAGTGGTTTGGTGCTTGATCTGAGCCTTTCGGAGCTTGCATGACACACAGGCAGACTGTTCAGATGCCACCCACACTTCCATTATGCCTGTTCCCAGTGACCTAGCTACTTGCTGAGTTTCATTACTGTATTTTTGCACTTCTATGTACAGAGCTAAAGGAGGTTACCTGGTAGTGGGGGCTGCAGTGCTCGTGTGTACCTGCTTCATCTGCTGCTCAATAGAAATTCCCAATGTCAGGGTAAAAGTCTCGTTTTCAGGAGCATCAGCTCTCTGATGTTGGCTGCTGGTTGGGCCCTGCACTCAGCAACCAGTACAGCAAACGTGCTCTTTGCTGTGCTACTAAACAGTTGGGTATCTTCCATCTCTTCTTCATCTCACTTCTTCAAGATGACCGTTTAAAGAGAAGGTTGTGTTCTTGTTATTGCTTGGTCTCTGTCAGATGGTGCATACAAGTGGTTCCTAGTCCAATGTGCTTCTTTAGGTGTGATAAGTGGTGGGGAACAAGTTTCTCTAGTATATTCTCCTTCCCTCGTACGTCTGGGATTCAAGTAACTTCCATGGGGCACATCCCTCTTCCCAGGACATTTCTTCCTGGGAGCTGTTGGAGACAGTGGTGGCTTCATGTGCTTTCTCTGTGTAACTTTTCTGTAAGAGCTACACAGATGAGCCTGAAAGGAGAGCTGCAGAAGCATCATCCTGATGGCTTCTCTTTGGATTCGTGTTTTTGTCACCTATTGATGTCCTGGGTCTAAGCTGTTGGAGGCGGGGGGAAAAGGACAAGGATACTGGGAAAGAAAGCTCAGGGTGGTTTTTGCTTCTGCAACAATAAACACTTGCAGTGGTTAGAGGCTCTTGTTTTGGAGGAAGTTGGGCGAGATCTTTCTCTTCCTCCTTCCTCTTTGCATTGCAGGGTTTCTGCCCAAAGTGTCTGTGGGTGAACTGGTCAAAAGTGGGTGGACAGTGATACATCCTGTGCCAAAGCAGAGCGCGGCTAGACCGCTTTCTGGCAGTGGAGCTTGGGAGTGACAACTTACCTCTATGTGAGAGGTCTTTGTTACTTCTTCATTACTTGAGCAAAACAGGACTCAGGAGCTCGGGGCAGCCTCTCAGGGCATCAGCTGGCAGAGTTGGGTGCAAACAGAGCAGATTTCCTCAAGCACTGTCGAAGGTCTGTCGTCTCAGTGGTGTTCACGTGCAGCTCTGAGTGCTCTCATGACACTGGTACCAGTGACCAGGAGCAGCAACCCAGCAGCACTGCCTCCCCTGGGGGCTGCTCAGCATGGCTACGGTGGGAGGGTGGCTGCCTTTGCTGAAAGCTGGGGTGATGGATTATCACAATCCTCTTCTGAAGACCTTTGCTGTGTGAATTGCTTGGAACAAAACACCTTAAAAGAGAAGCTGTTGATGAGCGAGTGGGGGGTCTCACGGTGAAGGGCCTTCTGAGGGCAGTTGGGTGGCTGTTGTGGGTTTGTCTAAGTGCGACTGTCAAGCAGTCTGGCTGCATTGAGAACTGGCCAGAAGATGTGCTGCTGAATGACAGAATGAGTCTGGAGGCGGAATTGCAACATAGAGGGATGTGGTGTAATCCATGCAAGCTGGACTTGATCTGAGTGCTCAGATGTCTTCCAGTAAATGGAAATGTTTCGTGTTGAGTAACACTTGCACTAACTGGACTCTTCTGTGCCTTTCTGACTCTAAAGCTCTGTGCTGAACTTGTGTAACTTACAGCTAATTCTGTTTGATTCTCTCCTTCTCCCAAACTCCTCCCCCTGCTCTTCCAGTCCCATCTATCCAACAGGCTCCTTGGATCCGGTTGCGTTGACGTCCAAACGGCAGGAGCACCAGCGAGGACTGCTCTATCTATCCAGCAGTTAAGGTTGCCCCGTGCTCCTCCTGGTTTGTCTGACTCTTCCCTTCATCCCCCGTGTCTTGTGAGAACTGTGGCTCCCATGCTAAAATCAGCCCCTTCTAACTTCAGTGGTTGGATGGGAAAATATTTGATGCTGAACACAACCCCAGATCTAATTCTTCAAGTGGTGTTTTCTGAAAGAGGGGTAGAACTTTGAAAATACCCATCAAGATAAAGGAATAAGATTAAATATTGGGTGTGGAGCAGGGTAAAAAGCTTGGGGCTAGAGCAGGTGCAGCTAAGGAAGGATGACTTCCAGTGGAATGGGGGAGTCAGCTAATTACAGTTGGTTTAGTTCAGCCAAATTAGTATTAATATAAAACATGTTGCTAATATTCAACAAAAATCTGTTGACTCAACTCCTCCATCAGCAGACTATTGACTCGCAGCTGACTTTCCTTTGCAGTAAAAGCAGTATGAAGAGTCACTTTTTAAATAGCTGTGTGTGCTGAAGTGATCGTTACGGGAGAGCCGAGCAGTGGGTAGTGATGCGTGTACTGTTCGCCTGCAGTGGGCTTCAAAACCCAAAGCAATAGGACTAAAGCTTTGTGGTACGCCTTAAAAACCCTCTTGTTTTAGGAAAAAGCTCAGTCTTATGTAATGGCAGCTTGCCAGAGGGGGGGCTTATGGGCTTCTATACTCATTTTAATTCCTAGCTGCAGTCGCAATATTCTGCAGTTACCTTAATGAGCGCTGCCTTGTCTCTTCTGCTTTTGAACTGTTCTGCTCTTTGAAAGTCAGGCCTCAAAGGACTGGTCTTGTGTATAATCTTGTGCACCTTGAATCTGGGGTCAGTTTTGGGCCCCTCACTCCCAGAAGGATGTTGAGGGGCTGGAGTGTGGCCGGAGAAAGGCAATGGAGCTTGGGAAGGGGCTGGAGCAGGAGTCCGGCGAGGAGCAGCTGAGGGACCTGGGGTTGTTGAGCCTGGAGAGAAGGAGGCTCAGGGGAGACCTGGCTCTGACAGCTCCTGACAGGAGGCTGGAGCCAGGGTCAGGCTCTTCTCCAAGGAACAAGCAACAGGACGAGAGGAACCGGCCTCAAGCTGCCCCAGGGGGGGTTTAGGTTGAAGCTGAGGATCCTGCCCTTAGAGTGGCAGGAAGATGGCCGTTCTGCAAAGATAGGCAGAGCTCTTGAGTCACATACACGGGTGCACCTCTGCTAGAAATAGATAACAAAGATAATCCCCCAAGCAGAGGGCACCTCAGCAAACCATGTCAGCCTTAATAGCCTTGTTCTCGACCGGCTTTATCGACCCCCCTGTGAGACAGAGCGGCTGTATAGCAAAGGGTGTAAATTAAGCGTCCAAAACAACCATGTGACTTTTTTCTGAGCATAGCTGCAACTTTAGTAAAAGTTTGTTCCTATAGTAACTGCCAGAGGGATTACATAAGGCATCAGAAACGCTCCAAACTGGTGTGCCAGCCTCTCCAGCAAATGCCTCTGCGCTTGAAAGGTAATTCATCTTCAAAATGCAAGTAGGTTATCAAAACCAACTAGAGAATCGAGAATAGCTTTGGTGTCTCCCGCAGGTTGATCCAGAACAGTGATCCCAGTGTGTCCTGGGAAATCGGGGACAAAGTTTGAGCTTTTAAGAGAAACTGTCTTAGAGGAAAGCTTCCCCTGACCGTGAAGCTGGATTTACCTGTGCTACCATCAGACCTTCGGTGCCTTCTTAAACTGCTTACCTCTATTTTTGGCAAAAAATGCCATTCCTTGCTGGCCAGGCAATGCCCTTTCCTTATGAAAGTCGAGTCGTTCTTGGTGACTGTCACAGTTGCCAAATAGTTCATGTCTAGCTCTGGATACTGAAGAGATTCTTGATCAAGCAAAATGTGTCCCAGGAGCTGAGACTCCTTCCTCTGTTAGGAGCTATTTTAAGGACTTTGACTTCTACATATCTCCACAACCCAAATGAGATTGGAGCATAAGGTCTAAAGTTTCTAAATGTACGACCAAAAAATTAGACATCTCGTAAGGGATTTGATAGAGAAATTCTAAGGTGAATTTTGATGGTGTGAAGGAGGGATCATGTGAATTTCCATGCTGCTCTGTTTACCTGTGCATCTGGGCATGGGGATGGTGTTTGCCTACTACTAAAATTTTTTGCATTTCATCGAAATCCAGACCTTTCTGAAATCTGCTGCCTGTACCCAGCAACCCCTGGGACTGACTAGTGTGGGGATTTGCTCAGAACCTACTGACCACAGGAAATACGTGGATCACAGAACTGAGATTTATACCTTGAGGCTGTTGCCAGCAGTATTGGTGACGTTCACCAGTCACAGATTCTTCCAGCATCTGCTGGAAATTGTCACTTGTACCATTTCTTTACTGAAGTAATAAACATCACTTTCTGAAACAGCAGGAAGAACCCACCCTGCTGTTCACAGCATTGCCTTTAATTTCCTCCACCTTCCTCCGTCTGCGGTTGTATCATCAGAGCGCCTCTTCAGTGAGCAAGATGCTAACAGTGATAAGGTGTGCTGCTGCAAGCTTCCTGCTACTCCAAGTTAGATCACATGCTGCTGTGAGCTGCCTGAGGTCACCGGGCACTCAAATGTGCCACGTTTCCAGTAAACTGTAGAAGATTCAAAGCCTGTTGTGAGAGGAGATGGAGCCAACACCAGTCAACTTGATCTGACTTGACCAGTTGGGTACCTGTAGCAAACGTGATGGTTTGGGCCAGGAGAGACTGACTGTACTGGTTGCTGCTAATACAGCCAAGGAGGTTTTTAAGGCAAAGCTCTGGGCTGTTGTTGGAAACAATATTCTAGATGCCTCTGGCTTTTCCTTTTTCCTGCCTTTAGCAGTTAAAGCCTCCAGTTACTGCAGCAACTTTTTTTTTACTGAGGGGAAGAAAAACCAAACCCAAGACAAAGAAAAACTCTAAAAACAGGCTTTTCTTCTTTGAAAGGATGGCATAAAGTTGAATGTTTAACCACTAAACCTACTACTTAGGCATGTATGTTTAGCAAACTCCCTTGCTACAGAGTTTTTTGGCATTAGCGTCTCTGTCTCACTGGTTTCCAGTGGCTTCCTGAAAACTACGCAGAGGGCTTAGTCTGGTACTAAACTGGGGGATGCAGCAGGTATCTGTGCCTCGCAAATATGAGAGGGGTCCATGAACCTGCATCAGGAGGTGTGCTCAGGCCAGTAACTACCTAGCCTGTGTTAATAGCTAAATGGCATAATTTGGAGGTTGTGAAGCTGGGCTTAACTGGGCTTTTTACTCACTAGCTGAGTTTACCCTGTTTCCCTAAACTAATCCAAACCCTTGACTGTGGAACAGACATCAACAGCAAAGAGCAGAGGAAGTTCTTTTGTAAGACAGCCTTTGTCAGAGCTTTTCTATGAGTGGAATGAATTCCAGTAACTCGTGAAGCAATGTCCTTCCAGAATAAGGAAACCACAAGTCAAAGGAAGCTCTGGGATCCTCGGCTATTTCCTCATTTGGCTCTACAAAAAGTAGGGCCTTTCAACTTTGAGAAATTCCCAAGTGCTGGCAAAGGCTCATAGAGGAGGGCGTGGATGTCACCTCGCAGGGATTATCCAGCTCCAAGGAGCACTTCCCACATCCCCATCCCCGCGAGCGCTGCGGCGCTGGGTGTGCAACACCGTAGCCCAACACGTGCCGCGGTGTCGGCCGGGATCAATGGGCTGTGGGCACATCTCCCTCTTACAGCTGGGCTTTTGCTGGAGCACTGGCAAGCAGGGAGCCTGCGAAGGCAAATCATTGTTTGCACTAAGAATATTTCATCAGGCTTTGAATAGCGAGGCGCGCTCCTTCCTGCCGATGAAAGCATCTATTTTTTTCCTGACCCCTCCCTCCCCTCTCAAAAGAGCAGTGGCTTTGCAGCCAGCTTCTGTTTTATTTTTAAATGCCTTCTGGAGGGTTATTACTGGAGAAACTTGCATGAATAGCTTGAGCCAAAGCCTAAAGCCTGAATAGAGGGTGAGGAGTGAATCCGCTTGGAATCCCTTGATTAAAAACACTCAAGGGTGTGAACTTTCAGCAGGCGACTGAGGCATGATGTGCACGAGCCAGGCTGTGCTGGGGTTTTAAAGGGAATTGGGAGCCTTCAGTAAGGGCAGATGATTTGGGCAGGCCTTGGAGGCATTAATGATGCTGGCTTAGGTGCTGAGCTGGTGTGGCCAGCTTGGTATGTGGTGTTTTTGACAGGCTGGGGTATAAAACAAGCTGTGAAAGGGTCTCCTGGGTCAATGACTGGGCAGCTGAGCTCACACCTAGCTTTCTGGGCTCTGCTGGGTGGTGGTGCATCCTTGCTCACCAACACACTCTGGTCAGTGCAGCTTTCTGAAATGAAAACCTGACTGAGCAGTAGATGCTCTTAAGCTTGTGATCTTCCTGCAGCTACTGCCAGGCTAGGAGTAAATCCCGAGGTGGTCTGATCTAACCTTAATGTGCCAGAACTGAGTCTATAGCTGGGCTCTTAGCCTGTTTTCATTCTTACTCAAAACTGTAGTTTTCTTTACCCTTGTGCTCACCTGCAGGTGGTCAGTGTTGTTCAGGGAGAATTTGTACCCTCAGAAGGTGATGTGCAGGGGGCACAAGATGCTTGATCAGAACAAGCCATGCTCACCTCAGGGCTGGACCAAGTAACTTGCTTACAGTGGCTGTTTAAAAATCAACCATAGTATTGAAAGAGAAGCAGCATCAGGCTCGCGTGTCTGATACTGGTTGTCACTGCAGCAAGCTCCCAGTTTTGCATATGGGAAGGGAGTTTTCATTTCAGCCTGGAGCTCCAGAGCCAGCTGGTGGCTGCGAGGACGCCAGCCCCAAGGGAACGAGTTTTATAACATTACTGAGAATATTCATGCGAGGACCAGTTTCTTTCTAGGGGTTTAACAAGCTAAGTGTTTCTGTTGGCCTTGTCCTGAAACCTTCTGCTTATAAATTTCCTTGATTCACTGAGCCTGGGGGGTGAGGTGCCCCCCGTGCCCTTGTGTGAGCGGTTAGGGGGTGAGGTGCCCCCCGTGCCCTGGTTAGGGGGTGAGGTGCCCCCTGTGCCCTTGTGTGCCCTGGTTAGGGGGTGAGGTGCCCCCCGTGCCCTGGTTAGGGGGTGAGGTGCCCCCCGTGCCCTTGTGTGAGCGGTTAGTGCCGAGTGTCAGCACAAAGGCTGCGAGGGCAGCTAGAGCTCCACGGCAGCTCCAGCACTGCTGATCAACACTGCTGTGCCGGGTTCTAATGTGACTCACCAATATAAAACCAACTTTCTCTCGCAAAAAAATTTTGCTCCTCATTTCTGCTGAAGGTGTTTTTGCTCCAGTGTTTGGTCACTGTAGCTTCTGTACGGCCTTCAGCTTGCTTTAGCTTTTGGGAAGTGCTGCAAAGTGTGAAGGAAATGGCATCTGCAGATACCACCTGGGGCTTTCTGCGAGGCAGTCACCTTGAAAAGGGCATGTGAAACTGGGGAAGTGACCGTGCAAAGGTCTCCCCAGCCAGACCTTTACTGTTCGCTCTCTCGTGTGGCTCCCAATGTCAGCTACTTCATCATGGCCTCAGAAGAGGAAGTGGGAGCCTTGTTGACACTTGCAGCGAAACCCATTGCCATTGCCCATAAAAACACACGCTTCGTGCAACGGGAAATGGTAGAATGTCTTGGCGTAATGGTCGGAGGCATTAGGTACTAGCAGAGCTGAGGGACTCATAGCATCGTGTGTTTGGCCCGGTACCTCTGCGTGTGGCAGCTGACCCAAGCTGAGTGGAACATCTGGGCTTTGGCCCAACGCTTCCTTGGTGGCAGCTTGCTGAGAACAGGATGTCTTGCTTGGGAAGCCCTCATTTTCAGAAAAAAAACCCCAAAACAACCCGTAATGATGCTCACTGCCCAAGGCACCAATTTTAATGAGCATGAAGTTATTTGGAGTTTGATTCTGCTAGATGGATTTCATTCACCTCACATCACTGTGGCCAGGCCACTGTTCTGCTCAGCCCTGATGGTTGAAGCAGCAGCTCCTACCCTGTTTTGTTGCACCTTCCTGTTGACCCTTCACTGCTGTCGAGATGAGTGGTTACCTGGTTAGCTGATTATCTTGAAGGAGCTTTTCCCTCTGGAGAGGTGTAGCCACGTCATCTTGTTCCTCTTTGTCATAGTGTTGATAGAATGCAGGGCTGCATGCCTAGGCTAAAGAAGTGACTGGTGATGTCCAAAAGCATAGGGTGCTCAGATCTAGGGTTCAAATCCATGTGCCCTGCAGATCCCTGGAGCTGGCTTCAGGCAACATTTTTGGAGAACCACCCAAATATCCTGCTCGTGTGGCTCTGGAGTCACCACTGTCAGAGCAGACTGCTGAGCTGCTGGGATCACCATCCTCCTCCTGTCTCTGGACAAAAATGACTGTCCCTGAACTTCTGGCATATCCTCTCGTCTGGTGATCTGAAGCCTTTTTTTTTTATGGTACTTGTTGGCACGACAAGGATGCCAAACCCTACCTGGAAGCATCAGTGAGGAGAAGTTGGTTGTGTAATACGTGAAATCACCCAACCAAATGCTGGCTGACAGGAGGAGTGCTGAAAGCTTTAAACATTACTTAAAAAATAACTGGCACAATGAAGCTGCTTCAGTACTGGGGTCTTGCAGGGCTGGGATGTAGGGGTTGTGTTGGTGATCAGGTGTAATTCCTGTACTCAGCCTGTGCTGTTTCAGACCCTGCCTCTCAGATGAGGATCACTAAAGCAGGATGGGTGTAACAGACTGTGCCACTGAGTCATTCCCTTGTGTGGCATCGCAGGGTAGGAGGCTGCAGTTGCTTGAGCTCGTACATGTGACAAACCAGTGAGCTGATTACTACAGCCCTGATGGAGTATCTAGCTGACTGATAATCCTTTTAGTCCTATAAAGGCTAAATATATCTAGAGTTTAAATCCAACCTTGAATCTCATGCTTAATCCTGCTGGCAGTCTCACGTTATAGCCTTCAGGGTGTATCTGGGAGAGAACTCCACAAATAAATCAAACAGAAGATCAGGGTTTCTGGCTTCACCTGGGTGAGCTGCAGGTGTAACACTGAACAAGCCCTTTATTCCCACGCTGTGCTTTGTAACTGGCACACTTAGGGGCTGTCAAAGGTATGGGTCCTTGCTTTGATGTGCTCAGTCCCAAACTTTGGTAGGTATAATAAAGGAGCTGAGCTATAGACAGGAGTAGGCTTCTGCTGAGATCTTCACCAAGAGCTGTTCCTAAGCTGGGAAGTGACTTTCATTAGTGTCATTCTCAAGGGCCACCCTTCTAGTGCAGAAGTAGAAGGCAACAGCAGGACAGCCCAGGAGACTCAAAGGCTTTTTAAAAATCCTAACCAGAGTTCATTGACAGGGGTACTGGAGGTAAGTCGGGAGGCGGGTGCCTTTGCCCTGGAAGGGGCCATGAGTCCCTGATTGCTTTAGCAGTGATGAATCCCTCAGGGTACTCCAGACTTTCCCAGTAAATAGGAATTAAACTGTTAACAACCATCTAGCAAATCTAGGAGAGACAAATTGAGTGCTGCTTTTTTAGGGCTTTGAAATTACACTTTCCCCCTCTTCCCCCTCCCACCTCAGTCTCATTAGCTCCGAGGCTTGCTATTTTAATTTTGGCAAGAAAAGACAGAAAAACTCCTCAGAACAATGCCTGTAATGCCTATAAGAAGGGCTAAGCACACTTGACTGGGGACTATTTGGTCCCTTATTCAGGATGTGGCTTTGCTGTGGCTCTTTGGCCAGTACCCATGGACAGTGGTGTCCAGCTCATGGCAGAAGCTGACCCGTGGCTGGCTGGAAGCTCCAGCCAGATGATGCAGTGTTAAAACCTGCTTGTCTTGCACTGCAGAGGAATACTTCCCAAGCTGGTCTTCTCTCTGTGGGACCAAGGGTGTTGATGGCCAGGTTCTGTTGGCCCCAGATTGGGTAGGGGGCTGCATGTGGTGGCATTGCCTGTGGACCTCTGCTGTCCCCTGAGTAACACACTGCTGGGTTTCCTTGGGAGAACTGTTTGCAATGAGTAAAAGTAAGCTTGTTAATCTTTCCCTTGTGGTTTTTCTGCTTTGTTTTCCCCTGGCATGATCTCTCTTCTACACCTTGGAGCTCTCCTGCCTGCCTGCAAGCCGCATGCAAACCACCAGTCTGATTAGAGCCGCAGAAACTGCGAGTGAACTGTTAATGGTTCTTGTGCCAGGATCACAACCTGGGGGGGTGCTGCCCTTGGCCCTGTGTTTTTGGTGCCCAAAGTTCTGGGCTTTGAGCTGCTCTCCTTGCTCAGCTGTAGCTTCATGCATAAGGCTCCTGGTGGATTTGATGGTGCAGTTGCTGTGTCCAACCCTGAGTATCTCATGCTGCTTTTCCTAGAGCAACAGTGAATATTCTGGAGCCATTTCCACTGCATAAGATTTTCTGAGAGATTCTCCCTTGCTAAAGCAGGATCACAGATTTCTATTGATGTGACTGTTACATCAGTTTAAGCAAGATGAAATCAGGGTTTGGTAGTGTCTTGGGTTGGTTGAATGCCTATTTTTCTTCCCTCCTCCTCTTAGAGTTGTTTGTCATGCGTTAGAGCTCTCAAAATGGAAGAGGGAGGCAATAAAATACCAGCTTGAAGGACCACAAATAGGAGACAACCTTTAAGCATCCTGCTGATGTTCAGTTCCAGCTTCTAATCTGGATGAAAATGTAAACACCTCAGTCCCAGTTCACTTGGTACAGTTTCTCAGTTGCTCAAGGCCACTACAGGTCGACTTGAGGGTGTGAAACGCTTGTCTCTTCGCAGGGCCACGATGGGCATCCTGGAACATTGGTGTATTCATCTGTATTCGTTGTGCTGGGATCCACAGGAACCTCGGAGTTCATATATCCAGGGTAAAATCTGTCAATCTTGACCAGTGGACACAAGAGCAGATACAGGTAACGCGACTGGAGCGTGAGCAGGGGGTGTTCTGCGAGCAGGGCTTTGTTAGCTTGGAAGTAAATGAAGTCTGAGTAAGCCAGCGGGGCGGGAGGTGAAGCAGGAAGGAGATAGCAAGCTAGGTTAGACTGGGAGGGACAAACATCCTCATGTCAAGCTCAGCAGACATCAGAGGGTGAAGATGAATGCTCTTGAGTTCCTCTGAAACTGCCAAAGGTACCTGTGGTCTGGCGCTGCTGCCCACCTCCTCTCCTTGAGGTTCCAGAAGTCAAATCCTGGACTTCCAGAGTGACTTGGAGTTGCTTATGTGACATTTATCTTACCTTTGAATAAATATTGTTCTGTCGTGCCTAGGATTGGCTAACTTTAGAGGGAGGGGGGGGGATATCACAGCAGCTGCAATCAGGGATTCCCAGCTCGCACCTAAAGCCTGAAAAACACCTTTCAGGCACAGGACAGACATCAAAGGTCTTAATGTGTGTTCTAGTTAAGATAGCTGGACTCCTGGTAGCCTGGCCTGCTGGTGTGTATAGGAGCTTTAATGTCTGTGAAACAAATGGTTGAAGAATTCTTTTTGAATTGCAGTGCATGCAAGAGATGGGCAATGGAAAAGCAAATCGTCTTTATGAAGCCTACCTGCCGGAGAACTTCAGGCGACCTCAGACAGATCAGCATCCTTTCTTCCTTTGCTGCTGGGGAAACAGAGCCTTTTCATCTTGTTGCTTTGTGGCTGCTCTCCTTGCAGAGGAGGCTTAACCCCGTGTGCCTGGGCATCAGCTGGGAGAACGAGTTCCTAGCTGGGCACCCTCCGAGCGTTGCCTCGCCCGCAGGCTGCTCGCTTGTAGGAGGAAGGAGAAGAGAGCTAAAAGGATGGCTGCTGAGCTCTGAGGGTGGACACCTGGAACACCAGTGACACCCGCAGCCATTGCACGAGATGCGCTTTAGAGTCTGTGGCAATAGGAGGCTTGACTTTCAGAAGTGCTGAGCATTTAAAATTCTCAGTGGATGTGGATAAAAAAAAAATCACATCTGAAAAGTGAAGCTGTTGCTTCTACGGGAGGGTTTCTAGATGCAGAGTGCAATGGGGGATCGTGGTGTGAACGTAAAGAAGCCCAGGAGCATCTCCAGCATCATTTGTGTCTTAAGCTGGTCACAGAGATGCTTTTGTAGGTGCAGGATCCACTTCTCTGACCACGGTGGGATTCGTGCTAATGACATGTATGCTCTCAAGTGATGGTTGAAGTAAATATACATCAGTGCAGAAAGTAAGCTAGGAATTTAAGCCCTGATTTAATCTACCTCTTATAGCACCGTCATGCTTGGAATAACCCAAGGGCAAAAATTGAGTAGCTAAATAGTTGGATCCAGTGCTAAATTATTTTAAGAAAGTTACTCTTTAAACAGATGTCGGTTTAGTTACAGCCTGTACCTTGTATCCACATGTCAAACAGTACCTAAGTCATCTGCTCTTGAGTCGTTTGTCTTTAACGAGCTGCTTGCAGAGCTGTGGAGAGCTTCATTCGGGATAAATACGAAAAGAAGAAATACATGGACCGAAGCATTGACATCAGTGCATTTAGGGTTAGTGTCTCATCACTTCTCCAGAAGCTGGAATACTTGTGAAGATCTGAGCGTGTGTCTGGCTTACTCATAAGCAGTGACTGCAGGGAAATAGGCAGTTGAAGTGTTTCCTGTATTAGTGACTAATCTCTCGTCCAAGGCTGATTGCATTCATTCTGGAGAAAGAACTTAAATTGGAGGGTGCCTTGTGAAGGCCATCTTGTCATCTCCTTGCTCAAAGCAGGACTGGCTTCAAGTCTGGAATGTCTTGGGCTGTGTTTTTGAGGGTCTCTTTAGATTAGTAAAGCTCTGTATGGACGTTCTCTTGGTATGACGACGTGAGTTTTGATCCTCATGTCAGTGGCTTTTTCCTTACAGAAAGAAAAGGATGACAAATGGAAAAGGAGTAATGAGGCAGCATCAGAGAGAAAACTGGAACCTATCATCTTTGAGAAGGTGAAAATGGTAAGACCAAAGGCATGACCATGGATCAATTGTAAAGACTTGTCAAGCAGAGCAGAGGTAAACCAGCTTGCTATGGAAGCATTTTTTCTGGCCTCAGTCATAGCAGTGGCTGCACTGAGTCACACTAATGGTAGTAGCTTGTTTTCCTCTGCTCTGTCTGACATTAAGCAGATGTGCTCTGCCTCGCAACACAGAGCAGATCGGAATCCAGCTACTCCCTGCTTGGCTTTCCAGCCTGAGCTGTTACTTCTTCCTATTTTAGAGCATGTTTATTTTGACAGTGGGTTCCAATAATGGGACAATAGAACAACTATGTAATATTCAGTCTGAAATTCTCTTCACTTTAGAAGCACTTATGTCCTTGGGGGGAGGGGGAATTTTAAGGGTTAATCTGCCCTTAAAACCTTTAATGTATGGGAGTAAAATCAACATTTGAACAAAACCTCTGGTGTTTTTTCCTTAGCCTCAAAAGAAAGAAGAAACGCAGCAGTCTAGAAAAAGTTCTCCTAAATCTACTGAACCAGTAATGGACTTGCTAGGACTTGGTAAGAGCCTTTCCAGCCCTATTGCACTCGTAGCAGTGACCCTATAACTCTGATCTCGTGGGTTTCAGGAGCTTTTAGTGCCTATTTGCCACGTCAGGTGAACAGTATCTGATGGGAATTCTGGAGTGTTTTGCTTAAACTGCTCCAGTGCAACTCAAGCACGGTGTTCAGCACTGCAGCAGAAAGTGTTCTGTACAACTTTCTTCCTGCTGGAGCTGTGGTGGTGCCTGTAGCTTTGCAGGGGCAACTGTAGTGGTGCCCAGACCACTCCCGGTGGCTCCTGGTTGCTCTGGGGTCAATAGGACAGATATGGCACTGCCTTGGTCCTCTGAGCCAGCTCCTTCTCGGTACCCAAAGGGTGAGTGAAGAGCTGGCAACGAGTGTTGGCTGAAGCAGGTTCCAGGTCAGGTCACTGGGTTGGGTGGCATATGTGCAAACTGCTCAGTTGGCAAGGAGGCTGCTCCTCAGCCCAAGGCCATCTGTGCAAACATCACAGCTTTGTCTCTCCCAGACGCTCCTGTGACCACCACCATCGCAAATGGCAGACCTAGCAGTTTAGAGAAGGATCTGGATCTTTTTGCGTCAGTGGGATCAAACTCTGACTCCAGGAAGGTAAGCAGGGAACTTGACAAAGTGCTTGAAAAGCCTGGTTAGATGCTCGGATGAGATGATCTGTGTCTTCCCCCAGTGCCGAATGCAGCTGTTGCACTTGTGCCGTCTCTCTCAGGTCACCGGCTCTATGCCGACATCTGGAAGTGCTGGTTCTGTTCCTGAAAACCTGAACCTCTTCCCTGAGCCGGGAGGCAAAGGGGAGGAGGTGGGGAAGAAGCAGCTCTCTAAAGACTCCATCCTCTCCTTGTACGGCTCTCAAACACCTCAGCTGCCTGCGCAAGGTAACGGAGCTCAGAATAGAGCTGTCGAGCGGCAGAACGCTACTCAGAGTGGGCGGGGTGTCCTGATGGCTGACAGGCAAAGATGTGGGCATGTAGGTGGTCCCCCTCGAGACCTGGTGAGGAGCACAACGAGCAGCTTAGCCTGGGTGTCATGGCCGAGTGAATGTTGTGATAGTGTCTGATTTGCAGGCTGGCATTCCAGCCTGACAAGAAATGCCACGCATCTTCCCTTCATCTCCTCTCTGCCTTTTCCTAGGAGCAATGTTCATGGCCCCAGCTCAGATGGCCTATCCTGCAGCGTATACCAGCTTTCCAGGAGTAGCCCCCTCCAGCAGCATGATGGGAGGCATGATGGCCCCGTCGGTGGGAATGATGGCCCAGCCTGGAGCTGCAGGGATGGTGACTCCCATGGCCATACCGGCTGGGTACGTGGGTAACGTGCAGGCAGCTGTCATCGGTGTCCCCAACGGGATGATGGCTGCGCAGCAGGCTGGCTACGTAGCTGGCATGGCAGCAGTTCCCCAGCCTGTCTACGGTGTGCAGCCAGCGCAGCAGCTTCAGTGGAACATCACTCAGGTGAGGAGGGATCTTCTGCTGATCCAAAGGTGGATGGAGGGTGGGGGAGGCATTTAAATTAATTAGCATGTTACCAGGAGACTTCGGGGCTTTCAGAGCCTGGCTCTTGGGGTTGGCTGAGGGCTGCTGACACCTCAGGCAGGGGAGTAACGTGTTCAGAGGTCTCGGTGCCTGGTGGAGAACAAAGATGAGCAACATCAGCTAAAAGGAAAAAACCCTCAGCTTGCTCGATGAACGCACACCTGAGAAGCCAGTGACTTCTGTTCATTTTAACTCTAGAAGAACTTGCTTAAGCCTTTACTGTGTTGGGGAGCAAGAGTTTTACCTTTGACTGCTGTGGGCTGGCAGTCTCCTTGACATGGCCTTGACTTCTCTCACCTTCCCTTCGCAGATGACCCAGCAGATGGCTGGGATGAACTTCTATGGAGCTAATGGCATGATGGGCTATGGACAGTCAATGGGTGGAGGAGGTGCCCAGGGAAGCAATCAATCCCTCAGCACTCAGATGTGGAAATGATCCCTTGCATCGTGACCATTTTTTTGCCTTCTGTTCTGTTCTTCAAAACTGCTCCATGAGACATTCAGGGTTTTTCTTTCTGGCTGGCTGCCCAGCCCGAGCCTCTTTCCATAACCGAGACCCATCTCTGCCTTTTCACTGGTGGACACGGTGAAACCTCAGTGGTCAGAACATGAGCTCCCCTGTATTTAGCACAGTCAATGCACACTTCTGGGGTGGACCCCCTCCTTACACAGACCTCCACTAATGCTTCTGGGTAGCACTTAATGTCCTGCTGGGTACCTGAGCAGGGGTGTGACTGAGGAATGTGGGAAATCTGATGTCACAGGCAGTATTAAGTTCAGGCCTTTTCAGAATCACTTCAACTCCAGTATTAGTAGGGGCTTTGGTTAGAGGGGTGGAAACCTTGCTTGGTGCTGAGGAACTGGATTTGAACCCGAGCCCAGGGGCAAGCAAGCCTTGCTACCTCTTCCCTTGAGTGGAGTTCTCTGGAGCTGAGGCCTTGCTGTGCTTGGCTCACCAACCCTCATTGGAACCAAAGTCATTTTGAAGACCCCTCTCCCTCCCCCCGTGAGCAAGCAGGATTCTCGCGCAGTGTGGGGGCAAGCTCTTTGGAATGTGAAACTTGCACTTCAGAGTGGCTTTTCTGTCTAGGATGTGCTGTTGATGTATTTAACTTTTACTCTAACTTGGAGTTAACTTATCGAGGGCTGAGAGCCCACTGCAAGTTTTCTTACACTTTTAAAATGACTATTACATCCTAATTTATACTTTTTTCATACTTTTTTTGTTCCTGTGTAACCCCAGTGCCCCTTCCCGGGTAGCTTTTGCCATTTTAATCTAGGCATCAGAAGTACATGGGTCAGATTTCTTTTTCTCATCTTCAGTAGAACACAACTGCTTCAAGCCATCAGCGTGCGCAAGAAGTCGGACTTCTGCCATCTACTTTATCCTGTGTATATGTAAATTCCCAAATAAAATACTGCGGTGAAACCTCAGCTGACTCCTTGTTTTTGGAGAACCCAACAGATCCTGTTGAGAGCTGCTCTCTGGTGGGGGGGGGTGAGTGGTTCACTTCAGGTGTGGGGATTTGGAGGAGTTCTTCCACCTCAAAACCAAGTCCATCTGCTCTGTGTCAGGGCTGTGTCCCAAATGTCAGACCAGAGCAGCGTTTGCCTGCAGGGAAGGACTGTTGTGTGGCAGGTGAAGAACCGGGCTCAGCAGAGGCAGAAGCAGGCCCCTCGACGCTCGTGATACACGACAGACTTGGGGCTGGGGGTAAGTGCAGTGTTCCAGCAGCTCTGGCTGCACGGAGAACTGAGATCAGAGCTCAACAAAAGGTGAATTTTAAGCTTTTAGAGCAAGTGGTAACAGTAAGAATAGGGAAGGGGGGGACGGGGTTTAGGAGTCACCCAAAGCTCAGATACATGGGCACCTTTTCCTTGGGCTTGTGGGGGCCTTTGTGCAGCTGGAGGTGAGAGCTCGGTTAATTTGGTGAGCTTTGAGCTGAGGGTGCTCTGCTTGCGTGTTAATTAGGGGGCTTCTTTCCTCAATTCCAAACCTTTTTGGGGGGGGGTGTTCTTCCTCTTCTCCCCAACATCTCTGTTTGGGGGGAAGTGTTAGTGCTTTGTTTGGATGTTTTCAGAAGATCAACTCGACCACAGACAAGTTTTCAAGCTTTAATCATCTTCACTTGCTGCCCCAGTACTGTACATGCAGGTACAAGCCAATGAAAATGTGAATACTTCAGATTTTTTCCCTCCTTGGGAAAACTGACTAAGAATATATTACAAAATAGCGTGCACCCTCACAGCCATCAGTCCTGCTGCATATAAACCACAAAAATACGAGTTTTACATTAAGAAAGACCACGCACATATAAAACATTACAGAACACAGGTAGAAAATTGCCATTTGCTTTTTTTTTAATCTATTCCCATTCTCAAGTATCCATCACAAGCCCATCCCCTTGTCTTGAACGTGGAACTGGGGCTTAAAGCCCCCGTTCACCCCTCTGTAATATTTACTTTAAAGTGGAGTTGTTAAACTTATCGAATCTGTCATCAAAGCAAAGTTTATCACAAGATACAAGTGGGCTGGTGAAGGCAGCCAAATTTGTTCGCTAAAATGATCCCATCCTGGGTTCCCAAAGTACAAACCTACCCAGGGTCAGTGTCGGTCCTGTCTGAGTTCTGCACCTAACTCTGCTTTCCCCCCGCAGGTAACGGCCGCATGCAGAAAGACGTAAGGTTGACGTGCAGCGCTCAAAGGGTGGGAGGTCTCCTGCCTTTTCCATTGGAGACTGAAAGCCAAGCCCCTAAGAGCAATTAACTCGCGGCTAATCGAGTTCTGACAACCTCCCAATCTAACGGGACTCTCCTGGTCTAGGTAATTTCTTTGCAATGCAACTTGCTGGGGATTTGTAGGATGGAGAATGTGAAGTAGCATCGGTTTCTGCGTCCTTGCTTGGCCGTGTTGCTTTTGTGTGATGCACCCGTGTCCAGATACCCAGGTTAGGCTTCTGAAGCAGCTCCCTGGAGAAGGGCTGTGGTTAGAAAGGACAGGCTGGGTGCTTCTCTTATTGCCTCCTACCTTTAACAGTCTCGGACCCTTTGATGCCCCCTCGTGCTTTTTAGGGGGCTGACACAGTTTAAAAGGCATAGGCTGCGTGTAAAGCTTTCTAAAGCGTAGGTAAAATCCCTCTCGTGTTTGGGAGGGTAAATTCTGCTTTTTTTTGATCAGGTGAATGCTCCTGTTTGGGTGCTTCTGAAAGATTCCCCGGTGCTTTCTCTGTGTGCTTATGCGGGGTCGGTTTTGGTTGCTTTTGTTCTTTTTTTTTGTTGTTTGCATTGGTTGTGTTTTTTTTTTTTCCTGGTGTTGTTAATAATCAAATGCAAGGACAAACTTCAATTCAGACTTGGACCTGCTCCTTTACCAAGTGTTGTTACTAAGCCAGATGTTTATGTTTTTACATTTGAGGTATAAACTTCTGAGCTTAATGACAGATTCTTGAGCCCTGGGTAGTATCTTAAATGGTCCAGGTGCTTGGTCATAGTTTAATTTTGAGGTGGGGAGTAGGACAGCATGATGGGGAAGATTATTTACTTTTAACTGCATGAAAAGATCAAGCCCTTTTAAGAAAACAAGGCCACCAACTTCAAAGTGCTAACATTCAAGAGGCATCCGCTGCCAGCGTCCCTGGCCAGCTGGGTACAAGGAGGGGAGTGCTGCTCCGTCCAGAGGCCCTCTGACATCGAGCATCGCTTCGTGGTTCTCACCGCAAGTGTTAAGACAAAGTTCCCTATTTGTTTTGGGTTTTTTTTAGCGAGTACTGGGATCTAGCAGATATATACAGGCAGCGATCCTGCTTGGGAAGGGGATGGGTGCTCCGTGCCCGTCCTCCGGCTGCAGGGACACCCCTTCTGCCTGCTGCTGGGGCTCCCTCGCCATCCGCGCTACAGGCACGAGCTGCGGTGAGGGGCTGGTGCCCCTCCAAGAGCCGTGGCGCTGGCCTCGGCTCGTCGTGTCCGAGATGCCTCTTTGCTGGCCCTTCGGTGGGGGGTCTGTCGTGGACTGGGAACGCCCACTGGTGTCCCACAGCCTTCGGAGCGCCGTTTATCTACACGCTTCTAACAGGAGCGATGAAAGGGGGGTACCTGCTGTGCAGCTGCATCATCCCTCCCTCCAGGGAAGCACCCCGGCCTCTCGCTCCCCTCGCCCTTTAGCTCAGCGGTCAATAGTGCAAGTGCGAAACAAAGCAGGGGTTGGGCTGGCAGGGCGGGAGCAGGTGGGCACCGCACACCCCGTGTCATTGCTCTTCATTGCACAGTTACAATGAAAAATAACCTGAATGTGAGAGTGCACTAAGCTCTGGTTCTTAAAAAAATAAGGGAAAAAAAAAAAAAGGAAGAAGAAAGGAGAGAGAAAAGGGAAGGGGAGGAAAAAAAAGAAATAAAATCATAAATGAGGTATACCAATAATCGGAGCTCCAGACAGGCACAGTGGTCACACCAGCTCTTGGGGCTCGGTGGCAGCTGCTCAACCAAGCTGCTTCCTCTGGGATTCCTGGATGTCACTGTGCTGCATTCTGGTGCCTGTGCCCGAGGCAGATGATCGGGGTTAAACAGTGTGGCGGTTCTTCAGACAGCAAGACAAACACTTAGGCCCTTTACTGGACATTTTTTTTTTTTTTTTCCAAGTCTGCTTTTGAAACCTAAATCTTCCTCAAATCCAGAGCAGCTCAGTTAAGGTGAGCACAACTGTCATGTCTGGGCACTGAGTCTGTTTTGTGTAACTTCAGCGCATCTTCACCCCACCGATTCCAACCAGGCCAAGTGCAGATTCTTCTTTTTTCTTCTTCTTTTTTCCTTTTCTTCTTCTTTTTTTTTCCTTTTCCTTTCTTCTTCTTTTTTTCTTTTTTTTCCTCTTCTTTTTTTCTTTTCTCTTTCCTCTTCTTTTTTTCTTTTCTCTTTCCTCTTCTTTTTTTCTTTTCTCTTTCCTCTTCTTTTTTTTCTTTTCTCTTTCCTCTTCTTTTTTTCTTTTCTTTTTTTTTCTTCTTTTATAGCAAGCCTTTTCTGCAGCCTTTCAACCTTTTTAGCTCATAAACAAAACTCTTGCACCTCTAACAACCAGCCAAGGTTTGGGGTGGTTTCTATGCTTGTGAACGTGAAGTAGAAGGAAGACTTCCAGTTGAAACAGCTTTGCTAGGGAAACGCCGGAGCAGGTCCTCCTGCCTTTGGCCCATGGTGGGATGTGAACCTCGTTTTTACTGAAGGTCATTTCACAGGAGGTGTGAAAAACCCAAAGGAAAGCAGAGAAAGCTCTTAATATCTTTTTTCCATCTGTGATGCAAAACCCATTTAGACTTTGAATCCAGCCATCGAGAAGAGCGGTGCCTGAACGCTGTTCCCTGACCTTTAAAATGCGGTTGTTTTCCAGACCGGTAGCCGAATGCACGCCCTCGAGGAGGTTTGCAGATGTGCATTGTCCAAGCGTTTCACATCCATCTGGGAAGAAGCGTCTGAGTCAACTGGAAGAAAACAAGGTGGGCTCTTTACACCTGAAAAACCATCACCGGTGGTTTTATAAATGGTCTCACGTGAGTGAAGCCCCTGAAATCGTACTCACCGCTGCCGGGCACCTGCAAAGCCCCCTTGGAGAAGCTGAAAGGGTCTCAAGGCGCTCGGTGCGCACGAGCACCTACAAACGCAGGCTCGACTCCTGGAGTCATCGCTGCTGGAGCAGCCGCGTGAGACAGCGACCAGAAGCGATTCCCTGTCGGCGAGGGGAATCCTGATCCCGCTCCTGGGGGAATTGCTGGTCTTGGATTTGCAAGCAAGAGCTACAGCTGGAAGTGCTTCTGGAGGTTTCAAGAGCTGGAAGAGGTGGCTGTGGAGGGAACATTTCCCACCATCTCGGTTGCTCTGTGGCGTTTTCCAAAGCCACTTCATAGGTTTAGTCTTCTGATTGCTGGCCAGGTAATTAGTTCTGCACCTCACTTGATTTCTGGAAAACTGTCTGAACCTCCTCTCCCCGTGCCTTCGACATCCCATGACACTGATGAAACAGGAGCTCATTTCTGAGCCAAGAAGCCTGACCCACCTTCTGATGCCCTAGAAAATTTTCACTCAACTTTGGCAGATCAAGCCCATTCCAGGCTTGTAGAAAACCCAGGGAGAACTCAGGCCTGGGCGTGAGATCCTGCAGTCTTTTCTGTGCTTTGCTGCGTGGCGTGACTACATTTTACTAGGGGATGTTTAAGGACCATTTCAAGGCTATTTTGGCAAAATCCATCCTTGGTACTCAAGTAGGGTGCCTTGATTTGGACGCCAGCATCTCCTGTGAGGTCTTCTGTGTCTCAGGTGGGTGCTACTTACTGCTGGGGGTGCTGGGTATAAAACAGGCTGCAGAGCTGATTCAGTTGAATATTAATTATCTCTAAAGGAAAAATTCTGGGAAGTCAAATGGTTTGAATTTCCTTTCCTGTTGGAAGGTGGAGGAAATAATCTATCACATAATACCTAGTCCTCCGTGCAGCCACCTTTTGCACATCCTATAGTACATTAAAAAACAAAATGCCCTTTACAAGAAAACATTCCCCCAGGAAAAAATAAAGCAAACTGGAGTCCAGAAGCTTGTGGGTTTTCTGGTGTGCTGTGTGTAGAAAGCAACTGGGCGTCCTGGCTTTCTTGTTCTTGTTGTTCAAGGAGGGAAAACATCTGGCACGTGGTGTCCCGCGTTCGGAAACGAGGAGGAGCTGGTGGTGCACTGTCGGTCCCTTCTCCCCTTCTGATTCTTCCACACCAGTGTGAGGTGGGTCCTGCCCCGGATGCTTCCGCAGAGAAGCGAGTCCCAGCTCCCTGGGAGGACCGGACGTGTAGTGCTGGAAGTGCAGTGCTGGAAGTGCAGAGGTTGAGGTCTAGATGGATTTCAGTTAGTCCAGTGAGTAAGTGCCAGGTTTTTCAGTGAGCCTTTTGCTAGAGCTCAGGGATCTGCTGCTGTAGGTGCGTGTCCAGCTGTCCCGGTGCTCCTGCTGTTCTTCACCTGCTTCTCTTCTCTCCCCAAGAAAAGCATGACGTGGAGGGGGGGAGCAGTAAAATTCTGCAGCTCACTGGAGAAACTTGTAGCCAGTGAGCTCTGTGCTGGGAGGGAAAGGGGGTGGGATGCTGTGTCCACCCCAGCGAGCGGAGGATACCTGCAGAGCTCCCTGCTCTGCCCACGTGAACGTGGGTTTTGTCCTACCACAGGTAGATTTGTCATTTTTCTGTTGAAATAGAGTCGGTAAAGCAAAAGCAAATCATGTTAGCTTGAAGGAGCAGAAAGCTTTTCCTCTTAAGATGCCTTCCCTCACGTACAGTCAAAACTCCGGGCCCCGCTGACCTCATATAACTGCTTCATGCTCTGGAAGGAACATCACGTTCAAGCCATTGTTTATTCCTGTTTCAGTACCCAGGGCACCGTGTTTGCTTCCTCAGACCACTGGAGACTGTTAGTGCCTCCCTCAGCTCTACGCGTCGCCGTTCGGCGCACGTTGCTCCACCGAGCGCTTGCCGCTCTGGCAGACGAGGATTTAATCTTTTAGGAGGCAGGCGTTGGGGTCTTGAAGCAGACCCCTCTCCATCCCCGGTCAGCAGCATCCAGACTATTCTTCTCTCAGAGCTTTTGACTCATTAAAGATCCAAGGTCCACAATAGCAGCTGAAATTCCTTGATGTGATGTCGCTAAAATCGTGGCAGCGTTGGGTAAACCAGCGGAGTTCTGCTGACCTCTGGTGCTGGGGTTTCTGGAGGGAGCAGCTTCCTTCCAACAGTCTCATCCTTCTCCAGGTTTGGTTTTGTTCCATGGTGGCAATAGGTCCGAGCTGGTTTGTCCTTCCTGGCATCACCAGGAGAACCACGGGTCGGTTTTGTTGTGCTCTGCGCATTGGGAAATTCTCTGCTTTGCCAATAAATAATTGTAAAAAATCCCACCTGTGCTGCGGGTTGATTTGTGTTAAACACTGAAGGTCAGAGCCATCTGCTCGGTAAAAATTCCCCATTAACCTTTTGTCCTTTTCCAGTCTCGGGACTGCTCATCTTTTGGTGTGTGTGGTTTTTGTTTTGTTTTTCCCTCTCTTTTGGAAACTGATCCTTCAGGACAGTCATTGTGTTCAGTATATTTTATGAAGAAACCAGAGTTTCTAGTGGTGTCTCCCCTGAGTATTTTCAGCAAATTTCATTAGGCACCTTCAAAAAAAAAAAAGCTTCCGTAGTTCTCGGTTTTGCTACAAGAACTGGTCCCTCAGAGGGGAACCAAAATGCTGCTTTAAAAACAAACAAACAAAACATACAAACAAAAAAACCCAAAACACTCATCCTGATAATAAATTCAAAGCATCTAGTCCTTTGTTCACAACCTCTCAGTCCCTCACATTCCAGATCAGCGGAAGATGCTGTTGAGATGTTCCCCTGTAGCGTGCCAACAAGTCGAGAGTTAGAGAAAGGTGCATCCTGCCGTGGGGTCTGGCAAACCCTCTGCTCCTACTTGGAAGTCAAGGATCCAGGAGAGCTTCCCAGACCTGAGGAGAGCGCCCTGCATCTCAAGGAGAGTCTCCTGGACCAGAGGAGAGCACCCCAGATCTCAAGAGAAGCCTCCCAGACCTTGAGATGGACCTCCCAGGAGGAAGGGGCTGGAGGCAGCCGCTCAGCCAGCATCACGGTATCCCTGCTCCGTTGGGTCACCTTCTCCTGCCTCGAATTTTCACGTGAGGCATCACAGAGTTTATATTTTGGGTCTTGCTTTGGCCGTACAAGCCCAGGGTCGGAGGTGAAACACGAGGATAAGACCAGCGTACGCTTAGGTGAGGTGAGTGCACCTTTTCCTGTTCTCTGGCTTTGGCAATGGCACTGGTCACAGGCTACATGCTACCGGAGGAAAAAAAAAAGCCAAACAAACAAAAAATCCAAACAAAACTAAAAAAAAACCAAAACAAACCAAAAACCCAACCAAAAAAGCTCAGAAAAAAAAAAAAAACAAAACAACCCCTAAACCAAACCTAAGCATGGCCACCAGAAGTGCTTGCTCGGTGTCGCAGGATTCGTGTCGGAAAACGAACAAACGGGAAGTGCCTGGCAGATGTTTCCGGTCAAGCCGGAGTCTCTTAGATATTGCAGAGAGTGAGTGTGTCGTTAGCACGTGGCAAGCTACATAAGAGAAGATGCTACATTCCTTGGAAAACAAAAAATAATAGTGCTGAGTTGGATTATTTTTTTTTTTCCCCTCTCTTTCCGAGTGTTTGTTTGGGTGTTTTGTTTTTGTTTTGTTTTTTTTCTTCCTCTGAAAAGCTACTTTTTCCTCAGAGGTGAGGAAACAAAATTGAAGGAAAAGAAACCTGGTCAACATGCTGCTGAACATGAACCGGCCCGAGGTGCTGTTGCCGGGTGGGCAGGAGGGAAGGGCGGCGATTCCTCCCCGGGACGAGGTGCGGGAAGGGTGCCGGGGCCGGGCAGCAGCCCCTGCTCTGCCTCGCAGGGGGTGGGGGTGGTTGGTTTGGTTTTGCTTCTCCTTCCCCCTGCTTCAAACCACGCAGCCTTCGCTCCCCCTCCGCCCTCCCCAGGGTGCGTGGGGAGCAGCGTGTGGAGAGCAGGGGGGGTTGGGGAAGGGGATTTAAAAAAATTAAAAAAAAAAAAAAAAAGAAAAGATATTTACAGCTATCCACGGACAGTTTTGGTAGGTCAGGATGTCTCCTTTCCCCTCCCAGCCTCTTCCCACCAACCTGCTGCCTACGGGCAGGAGGGGCTGGTGGAGCTCTCCAGGGAGGACTGGGAGAGGCGGCGTGTCAGAGGTCCGATGCTGGAATCGGCCAGCGAGGAGGTGGGGAAGAGTTTGTACCAGCCCGTGACTGCACTGGAGAGATCGAGCTCCTCCAAGACGATCTGGGCCATCCCCATGAAGCACTTGTGGTCCATGCGCCCATAATCTCCCCAGACGATCACCTGCGGGCGGAGAAGGTGTTGGGGGAGCTGCTCTGCTCACCAGGTGGGATTTGGGGGGAATCTCAGCAAACTCAGCCTGGAGGGAAAGGACCTGCTGAGAGGGGGGTAGGGAGGCTGTGGTCTGAAGGACAGCAGTGAGGACACTGGTTTCTATGTCCTGTCATAAAAATCACAGCATCATTTGGGTTGGGAGAGCCCTTTCAGATCATGGAGTCCAACTGTTCCCCCAGCACTGCCAGGGCACCACTGACCCCTGGCCCTCAGCACCACAGCTCCACGGGGGCTTGCAAACCCCTGTAGGGATCACAGGGACTCCCCCAGGGTAGCCCAGGACAGCCCTGGACAACCCTTGAGGGGAAGAAATTGTTCCTCATGTCCAATCTAAATTTCCCCTGGTGCAACTTTAATCTGGTTCCTCTTGTCCTGTTGCTCATTCCTTGGGAGCAGAGCCCAACCCTGGCTCCAACCTCCTGTCAGGGAGCTGTTGAGAGCCAGAAGGTCTCCCCTGAGCCTCCTTTGCTCCTCTGTCCTTGCTCCCCTAATCCCTCCCTGTCCCCAGGTATCTGTGCAGGGAGTACATCACCTGCAGAACTTTGCCCTGGGGACTCTCCTCGAAGAGCAGAGGCTGCTGGTACGACGGGTCGCAGGTTTTCTTCACTGCCTTGGTCTTCTTCTTGGCCAGGCAGACACCGTTCTCCAACAGGTAAACTTTCACATAGGTGGCTGTGGTGGAAAAGGGTGAGAAGCACGGGCTCGGAGAGGGCTCCTGTGATGATCCTGGCACAGCACCCGTCCCCATTACTCCCCTTCCAACCCTGACCCCTTTCCCTCCCCAGTTACCTACCAGGGATGGACTTGGAGCCCATCTTCGGGATAAGTCCCCTCGCCTGGATCACCTCCACCTCCAGCTGCCCGTTGCGGTCAGCCATGCCGACGTGGACATCGCCTAAGTGGGGGGACAAGAAGGGCTCAGCACCCTCCCCGACAGCCACCTCCCACCGGGGACCACCGCAGCCCTGGGCTGGTCCAGTCCCCACCAGCTCTCCCTTTTGGTGCTGCCAAAAAGCAGGTGGGGGATGCCCCATCCTCAGCACCCAGCGCTCAAGTGCCTCGAGCATCCCACCATCGGGCACGTGTTTTATCGTGAATGTGGAGGAAGGACAAAGCCGAGCTGATGTGAAGACGCTTGGATTTGAGCAGCGAGGAGAAAATGGGTTGGGAGCCCCCCTCCTCCCAGCCCTCCCTGCCAGCTCCATCCCATTTCAGCTTTCCAGGGGGACTTTTTTTCCCCCTCATGATGGAAAAAGGGGCCAGGGTTAACCAGAGCTGTGCCTTGGCCAGGTGATGCCCTCAGCTAGAAGCCAGCACCCTGGGGCACTTCACTGGGTCCTTCCCCACTCCCTGTGGAGGGGCAACTGCAGGAGAAAATGTGGCCGGGCACCTCCTGAGGTCGGTGACAAGTTGTTCTCCCACTTACGCTGTCCTGCTCGTACGTACGTATGTCCCGTGGCCGGCGGGTCCCCGTCGCTCGCTGCCTTGTGCCCCCGGGGAGGGAAGTGGGGATGGGGAAGGGGCGAGCTGACGTCCCAGCGGGGTTTAATGGGAGCAAGATGAACCTGGATGTTCTCAAAACACACTTGGTATTTCAACAGCAAGTCAGGACCAGCGCCGGGGGCTGCGCGAGGAACCGGCCGGAGGGAGAGGAACGAGCTGATGCTGCGGCGGGGGAACGGTGGGAGCCGTGGGGATTCAACAGGCCACAGGCATCGGGGGACCTCGCCCCAAGGGAAGCCAACGTTGTCCCAACGTTGGGAAGGTGGGTAAACCCAGAGGGGTCCAACTTTCCCTTCCTTCCCACTGCAGGGTTTTCTGGGGCCAGCAGAACCAGGTCCCTGTGCTGCAGGGACTGGTGGGGCAGAATGGGGCACAACGGTTACTGTGGCCCCTCCTGGGGCAGATCTCCCCATTCCCAGCAGCTCCAGCCCCTCAGCAGGACACGGGGCACTGCACTGGCTGGCAATTCAGACTTGGGGCACGGCTTCCTTCTAGCCACTCTGGATTTCAAAGGGAGAAATGGAACAAAAAGGTGTTTTGCTGGGTCCCGTCTGCAGAGGGGTGCTGGGAGGAGCTGGCGCGCAGCAGAGGGGCAGAAGAGGCCTCGGGGAAAAGCAAAGGGGTTGGACTAGATGATCTCTACGGCCTCTTCCAACCCAAACCGTTCTGTGACTCCCCCGGTGGGTGTCCTGCCCCGAGCCCTGCACGGGACGTTCCCTCCCCTCGCGGAGCCGGCAGCGGGAGCAGCAGGAAAGGCCAAAGCATCTGCAAGCCATGCACCCACCCGGCACCCGAGCGATGCTGCCAGGGTCAAGCCTGTCCCCTGGAGCCGGTGACAGCCACTTTCACCTCTTCTGCAGCCCCTTCCCTCTGGCTGGAGCAGCCTCCTGCACTGCACTGCCCAGCCCTGCACCAGGCAGGATGCAGCCCTTGCTCTGTGGGGCTGGATTCAGGACCCTCCCCGCCCCGGGTCAGGAGCCCTCTCAGCCGGCACTCACCCATGGGGGGGGTGGCCAGCGTTTGCCGCCCCACCAGCTGGCCTGGCCCCAGCCCATCGAGGAAATCGCTGAACTGGCTCTCGGGACCCAGCCGGGTCGTGGGGAAGATGAATCTGCGCCAGGGAGAGCAAAAATGGAGCATCCTCCACTGGGTCTCAATCACCGTCCCCCAGGAGCGCAGGGAAGGTGCCATCAGCTCCCGGGGGATCTTATCCCAGCTCCCGTCCCCCCCACGATGCCTTACGTGCCGTCAGAGCTGTTGCTGTTGGTGCTGCCGTCGGTGGACTCCCGGCTGCCTTGCCGGGTGACCCTGGTCCTCATCTCCACCGCGATGCCGGTCTCTGTGCTCCTCCGGATGTTGCTGCGCAGCTTTTTGGGGCCACCCTCTGGAAAGCGAGACAAGGGGTGAGCCCAGGGAGCACTCACAGCCCCCCAGACCCTCCTGAGGTGGGAGGCAGAGGGAAGAACCAGGGTGCTGGGCACAGCCGGAGCCTCCCCGCATGCAGCTCCCTGCTGCCTTCGGTATGTTATTTATTCATCAGCCTTTCCCTGGGGCTGAAACCCCACAGGGCCCTGCACGGGCACATGTCCCTGCGCCACGCACACCGTGCTGGAGAGCCACAGACTGCCTGGGCACCCTCTCTCATCGTCTCCCAGCCCCGTCTCCCTGTCGCCCTCGCTCAGCACAGATGCCATTGTGCTTTGGCATGGCCGAGAGTCCCACCTGCTCCTCAGCCATCTCCCCGCTGGGCTGAGACCTGCCAGACTCGGCTCACGTGTGCTGACACCAGCCCAGCACCTGGCCTCTTGTCACAGCCTCCAAAATCCCCTGGGCCCCATCAGCAAGTGCCAGTGTCCCCATGCCACAGGGGACGGGCAGCCCCAGTGCTGCAAGTGGGCACAGCCCCGACACTGGCTGATGCCTCCCCTTCCCCAGCCGTCCCCACTGCCACATGTCCCAAGCGGTGGCAGGTGGCAGGAGGAGGAGTGTGGCACATCCCCTGGCACTGCTGGCAGCCCTGGCATTGCCGGCAGCCCCTCTTCCGCCACATGAGCACGGGTGCGTTGGCACCGCACCGGCTGCTCCTGGGGGACTCAGGTTTGTCCTTCTAGCTCAAGGCTGCCCCCACAGAAATGTTTGCTGGATCCTGGCAGCCCCCCCAGAGTGGGTGCTGCTCCCCTGGGCACCAGCAGCTGCGAGGTTCCCAGCCCTGCCACCCTCAGGTGTGGTTCTGCCCGGCTCTGGTGCTTTTCCCTTGGCTTTTGGGGATAATCCTCCCCCTTCAGAAACACCTCAGATGCGCAGGGCCGGAGGGCTCCAAATTAATTCTTCTCATTACAGAACATCTCCCGAATCACAAAATGCCAACAAGAACCAGAAGAAAAAAGCAGTAACTGGAGGAAAAGCCGGCACTAGAAGGAGCTTTTTGCTTCCCCCGCCCTTTAAAAAGCTATTTTAAGCATTTAAATATTTCCCAGAGCCAGGCTGTTTGACAAGCCCTTTCTCTGAGCTCCCTCCCACCCTGCTCGCAGCCCTGGACATTACTTGCAGCAGGGGCTTGCTGAGACCAGACCCGCCCTGCGTGGGCAGAGCTCTGGCAACGTCCCCACCTCAGGTTTGCGAAAGGTTTTGGCACCTGGAGGAGGCACGAATGGGCTGGGGGTTGACTTCTTAGGGCTTTTTTTTTTTTAGGGATCTTCATCAAACGTGGGGGGCTGGAGCCTGGCTTTGGGCAGCCAGGAGCTGGGGGGCTGGAGGGGGACCCTGCTGAAGGGTGAAGCCAGGGGGGGCGGCGGTGGGCTCACCAGTCTGGTTGAGCTGTAGCGTGCTCTTGCTCCACTGGGACAGCCCCACGATGGCCACCATCTTGGCGCCCAGGCTGGAGCGCCTCTTCTTGCTGGCGGTGATGGTGACGGAGTCGGCGCTGCCCCGCGCGCTCTTCTCGATGTTGTACATCTCGCCGCTGATGCTGGAGCTGCGGATGACATTCCTGGCCGCCGAGGAGCTGGCATCCCCGTTGAACATGGTCGGCCGCTCGCGCGCTCCCCGGCCCCGGCTCTGCTGGTGGGATCAGCTGCGGGGGAAGCCGGGGGACGGGGTGAGGTCAGCAGTGCTGGGCGGTGGCGGTGGCGCTGGCCATGTCACCATGCTCCCACCCAGAGCTGGACGGTCCCCCAAGGCACTTAAAAAGCTGTGAAATTCAGACAGCACAACCCATCACGACCATTTTTCCCCACCCGTGAGGGCAGGGATTGGTGTAGGAAGGGTCACAGGGCCCCCTGTGCAGTCAGGCCGTGGGGTGGACTCACCAGCCCCGCCCCAGGGGACCCAAGCAGCCCCTGACATCCTGGAGAGATGCACCAGTGGGCAGCAGGCTCAGTGTTCCACCGACTCGCCTGGCTTGGGAACAGGAGGGGACCCTGTGGCTTGGGGACAGCCCCATCCCCTGCCATTGAAGATGTCCAAAATTGCAACGAGCAAAGTTCCTCCTGCACATCTCCTCCTCAGAACCGCGGCTGCAGCATCGCTACGTGCTGCTCCGGGCGCGCTCCGGCTCCACCCGAGACAGCTGCACGCAGCGGGGACTGGATCCAGTCCCGGCCCAGCAAACCACACCGGGCTGCTGCTGGGGTCTGCCATGAAGCCCTGGGAACGGACAAAGCCCGGAGGGGCCCCGAGGGTACCGGGGACCGGCAGCAGAGGCTGCGACGCGGTTGCCAGATCTCCCGCACGGCACAGCCGCTCTGCCTGCCCTTCTCCATGAATATTTAAAGCCTAGCGGGATGGGAGCATCCATCTTCCAAGGAAAGGTGAATTATTAACTCCAGGCCAAGTGAAGCCACTTTATGATAATGGATGGAGGCAGCTCCTGGAAAAATATTTCTCTTGCAAGAGAGAGAAAAAGCCACAATTGTAGCAGATCAGTTATGGCCAGGGGACCAGGGCAAGGAGGGGACTTCTGCTGCCGTCAGGGGAAGGAGCTTCGCAGGGGCACAGTTGGGCTGAGACCTGATGGGAGCTGTGGGCTCGGCTCCAGCACCCCTGAACTCGTGGATTTATCAATTACAGAAGAGATGCAAAGAGGGGCAAGTGGGCGATTAGTCACTGACACCATCAGTGAGCTCCCAGAGAGCAGCAGCTGTCCCCCCCCATTTCCCCTTTGCTGGTGTTTTCCCCCCTTCTCCAGCCAGGCTCCTTGGGCGAGCACGTGGCAGTGACCTGCCACCCTCACACCCAGCAGCACTTGTTGCTGAGCAGGACCCTGGCACAACCGTTTGCATTTGGCAAGATTTGGGGCGTGCCACGTCCATAGCACCAGGTACACGAGTTCACATGGGATTTTCACCCCTCATGGCTGAACAAACACTTGCACGAGGGCTCAAGCCCCTCGGATAATGCCATAGGCACCGGGTGAGCACCAGCTCCACAGCCTGGAGCCTCCCTGGAGTAGCCTGTGCCAGTGGGAAGCTGAGACAGGTAAAAGCAGCCAGCAGCATTTGCCCTGCACTCAGCGTCTGCCCAAGAAGGTGTTGGGGCTGAGCTGGGACCTTTGAGACCTCTGGGACTTTTGGGATGAGCCTTTTCCAACACTACCCACTGCTCTCCAGGCTACGAACCCACCACAGCCGCTCTGAGGAAGCGCCTGCTGTAAGGAATGGATCCCAACCACAGCCTCGGTGCACCCTCAGTCACACACCGCTTCCCTTCCCCGTGCCTCAGTTTCCCCACCAGCTGTGCCCAAACAACCGCGCGGCCCTTTTCAGGAGGGCTCAGCCGGGCACGGCGCCCAGCTCGGGCCTCTCCACGCCGCGACACGGGCGGGAAGAGCTGTGGCACAACCGAGCCCCGTTATCTCTACGGCCAGGAAGACACAAAGGCTCCTGCCGCTGATCCCCCCGCTCGGCGCTTCAGCCGCCACGAGAGCGCCGGGCTCTGGTGGAAGCAAATTAGCTGAGGAGAGCACAGCGCGAATGGGCTCATTTCCAATGCAGCACCCCCGCCGCTAATCCACCGCAAAGGAACCGGAGCGCTCTCTCCTCACCCCGAGGGAAGGATTTTCTTTCCCCTGCCTGTGATTTTACCCTTTATCACTTTTCGCAATCCGCTCTTGGCCTCTGCGGAGATTGGGGAGGTGCCCGGTGCTCGCTGCTGAAACGAGCTCGGCCGGAGCCCGGCCCCGAGCGCTGGAGCCCGCGGCTCCCACCGCCGAGCTGGCCTCGGCAGCATCCTCGGCCGGCACGGGCAGCCCTGGAGCTGCCCTGCCCCCAGCTCCCCGGGGCATTCCGGGGATGGCACCAGGTTCCCCTTCACCCCCGTTCCGCGTCTGATTTCTTCTCTAGATTGCAGAACACCGGGATGCTCAGAGCGAACGACTGCGGCTGGAGCAGAGACGAGCCCCCTCCCTCCCCGCCATGGGAACGCATCCCCAAGCTGCCGGGGTGGGGGGCAGCGCCCGCAGCCCCCCGCCAGCCAACGCTTACCACTGGGAAACGACAACCACCGCCGCGACCGCCCCGAAGTTCTCCAGCGAGCCCGCCCCGGTTCCCCCAGGGGCTGCGATGGGATTCCCGGAGCCACCGGGCAGCGGGCGAGCAGCGGCTGGGGGAGGTGTCATGGCTGTAGCATCCCCCCGGCCGCTCCGCTGCTCCGCGGCCGCGCAGCCCCGCGCCGATGCACAACGCGCAGGGAAACGGGCTCCCTGTTGCGTTTTGATGCGGCGAAGGAGCCCCGGCGAGGCTGCCGGGGCCGAGCTCTGCCCTCCCCGCACTGGTACCCCAAAAGGAAAAGAGGAGCAGGAGGCATCTTACCGCCCGGTGCTGGTGGAGGAGGACTGGGCAGCGCCCGCCCCGCTCTCCCCGCCGAGGAGACTCAGCCCCCCAGCCCCATCCCCGGCTGGAGACGGCGGAAGGTGACGGGTCTGGTTAATCTTTAAAGGGTTCTGGAGAGCGGGGCTGTGTCGGAGCAGCTTCAGCATCTCCTTCAGTATCTCCATGGTTACATCGCTGACCCAGTTCTCCTCCCAGCCCCAAGCAGGGGCAGAGCGGTTCTAAGGGGTGGGACGCACCTCGGTGGGGCTGGGGACATCCCCGTGCTGGGCTTTGGGCACCCACTGACCCCCATCATGGAGCTGCTGGGAAACGATGAAGCTGGGAAAAGTGGGGACCAAGGTGGTACAGAGCCGGAGGGGGTGTCACAGGTGACCCCAGTAAGCGGATGGGGCTGTAGAGCCCTTGCTGCTGGTGAGCAGATGGTGTCAGGGGCTGCAAGGGAGCCCTGGCCCCAAGTAGCCCACTAAATAGAAATGAGGGGCAAAATATAAATGGGAAAAATTGGGTGTTTTGGTAAAGGCTGTGAGGAAGGAGGGAGGAGCCAGGTGGGTGCCCAGGCACAGGTGGGGAAGGGCCTCTGACACCGGGTGGGGAAAGGAGGAGGAGGAGGAAGTAGGAGGAGGAGGAAGGAGGTGATAAATGAGCATGATGGGACTGGCTAGGACCCTGCCTTGCCAAGGAAGGAAGCAGAGGGACCGGGGGATCCTTCTGCTCCCTTGAACCCCTCCAGGTGGGTGTCCCTAAGGAGAGATGGGGTTGGAAAGCCCCAGCAGTGGGACAACAGGTCCTCTTGGCCCCATGCTGGGGCTGCCTCCAGCCTGGAAGGAGAGCACTGAAACGCTGCTGACGTCTGAAGCAGGACCTAAAATCAGCACTTTTGGGGAAAGAAAAGCTTGATCGAGCTGCTGCTGCAAGTTCCTGCCAGCCCTGAGCAGGCCACGACGCACCCGAGGAAGCTGCAGCAGCGCAGCTCACGAGCACGTGCGGCTCCTTGTATTACAAAGGAAGGTAAAGACTTATTTCCCCTCAAAGTCCTCAATCCTAATTAATTGCTTCAGGTTTGATAGGCGGTTGCTTGTGTAAATTTAACTGCCCAGCAAGAGGCATAATGCATTGCACGTGAGCTGTGAACGTGCAAGTGACTCCAGCTACTGGAGTTAAGCATCTCATTGCTCAGGCAGGTTATCAAAGTTCTCTTCTGGCTGGAAGGTGCTGCAGGCCCAGCATTAATCCTGCATCATCTCCATGGGAAATGGAACCCTTGAAATTAAAGGATGGATCCAAACTTGATCCATTTGTAGCAAAAGCGGAGCTCAGAGAGGAGAAATTTGGATGGGGCTGAGCCAGGGCTGTGCTTAGGGGTCCTGAGGCAACCCCCCCTGGGTCACGCTCCTGCCAGGTTGCTCCAGTTCAGATGAGTCTCCAAAAGGCAGGTGCCTGCACTGGGGTGGGAGCAGTAGAATGAAGCTTCAGAGCTGCTCAGCTGGTTCCATCCAGCACTGGAGCTGCTGTCCTGCTGGGCAGGATGGCAGAGCAGCCCCGGGAGCTGTTCGTGTCAGCAGTGACCTGGTGCTCGAGGCTGTGCTGAGGAGGTGCCTGCCCTGCCTGGTCTGTCTGCGGCAGCCGGGGGCTTTTCAATGGCATGGGAAGTGCTGGTGGTCGTGGTGTGGGTGGAGAGCTCAGTCCCTTGTGCAGATCTGCTGATGAGATGGTGGTGACAGCAGCCAATGCTGGGGAAATCCCCAAGGGCTGAGAGATGGGTTCCAGCTCTTCCAGTGACCCAAGCAATGGATCACAGCTCTTCTGGGATGAGCCAAGGGATGGTGTTCCCAAGCCTGGGAGTGGGTCAGGTCAGGTCAGAACAGCCTTTCTGCTTTGGGAGCACTTCTCCGTGCTGCTCCCATGTATAGAGTGGGAGCACAGCTGGGACCCAGAACAAGAGATAACTGGACCTGCATCCCTGTGTGGGGATCTCCAGCACAGCAATGACACAGAAGAGCCAACTGTCCCATGCTGGAGTGTGTCTTCTGCAGTCTCAACTGTGTCCAAGTACACATCGGCCATGGTCAGTCCCTTGCCATCCCCACTCACAAGCACGTGTTCCTCTCCAGCCAGCCCGGGTGCCACGGCACCAGCAGAAGTGATGGTCCTGGCAGATGGAATCCATCTGGGAGTGCTGGGACAGGGAACAGAGTATATCTGGGAGGGACAAACAGGAATGTGGCATCTTCCCACACCCACCTCACAGCCCTCTTTCACTGGCTGGGGGGAGAGGTGCAAGACCCAGGGGCACCTGCATCTGCCCCTGCCTGGTGGCCTAATCTTGGGCTAAGCCCCCTCTGAGATGCCTGGAGCCCAGGGCCGGTGCCCTGACCACAACAGCCCTTTCCCCCGTGTCCCTGCGTGACGTCTGTCGTGCAGTTAAATCAGATCTGTGCTGAATCCCGTCGTTTCCTAGGCAACATAAAAGAATCAGAGGAGCAAAAGCCACCCGGCAGGGCTGTGGCTGGGGGATAGCCAGCTCCTGCCAGCTCCCACCGAGTCCAGCCCGCTGGGTTAGCTGCCCGGTGGCACTGCAGCCAGCATCAGGGAAGCCCTGATGGTCCAGTCTCACCCCATATACGTGCTGCCCAGAGCAGGGTAGAGCTCAGTGCCTCTCTGTTGGCTGCACCCCCGTGCTGGTTTTGGCCACGATGGGCAGCTCGGGAGGGAGCAGGACGTTGCTGGGACGTGCACAAGCAGGCTCATGGGAGCCGCCTTGGGTAGCGTCGTGCTGCAGCCATGTGGCCCCAAAAATTGGGCCACTTCCAGTGGTAGTAAGGGATGTAAGAATCCAGCCCAGGGCTTTTGGTGGCCTCCAGGATGGGTTGGCGATGGGATCACCCATGCTTAGAGCCCAACCTCTTGCCTGGTGCTCGGGTGCTGAGGGTTTGCACCGGCACGATGGGGTCAGCGCCGGTACCGATCTCCAGCGGTGCGGAGGGGCTGTGGAAGGAGCTTTTCCTGTTACCCAGCAGCCGCTGCCTTCCCGGCTGCACGGCTCCGAGCTCTGCAATGCAGCTCACACTGCTCGGCTGCTGTGTGTGAATCCCATCAATATTTCATGGAGCTGCTTCCTCCAGGGGAAGGGCTGCTATCAGCTCTGGCTTTCTGCTGCTCCTGCCAGCGCTCTTCTTCTTGCAGAGAACATCTGATTTCTTTCCATCAGTGGCCAGCACCCGACAGCCCCCCAGCCATTCCGTCACCTTTCTGGGTTAGCAAACGTTGTCCCGCACAGGCCAAGAGCTCTGAAGTCCCCTTGGGCTTGAATCAAAGCACTGACCCTACTCTGCCCCTGGTCTCTCAAGCCTGCCCCCAGCAGATCTACCCAATGCTACATCCCAGTGCTGGGCTCTCCAGGACTGAGCTGCCAGCTCTGCAGCCCCTGGATAGGTGACAAAACCCCCATGGCCTCTCCAGCTCCACATCCAGCAGTGGAACGGTGAATGTGTCTCTGACTTGGTGCCAGCAGCCCAGACCCCATTTGACCAGGTTCAATGTGCCGTGCCCAGCTGATTCCAGCCCGCAGGTCCCAGCTCGCTCTAGAGCCCAGCGGGAGCTGGGGGTAAGGCAGGCTGTTTGCAGAAAAAGTTGCTCTTTTAAATGCTAAGGCTGCACTATTATAGCAAAGCTTCTGAAGGGATCAGCAGAAAACTTGCTTGCCGTATGAAGACTTCTGTGAGCCGGAGCGATGCCAAGAGACAGCAGGAACCTGGCACCGTCTGCAGCGAACACCCATTGATCCGCCACGGTCTGCGCCCGACCCGGCGAGAGAAGCCAGGGCAGATTTCCTGGGCTGGCACCGGCACCCACAGCCCCATCAGAGTGGGAGGACAGGTCGATGGGGCACTGGAGCACGTGTGCCTTGGCCGGGGAGAGGGACAGTGCATGAGCATGCCCGAAGAGAAGGCTGGATGCTCTGGAATTGCGGCACCACCCAGCAGCTCAGGTGCAATTCCCTATGTGCAGGCTGAGAAACCTCCAGCTCCAGGAGCCCCTTTGTCTGCAGGAAGGATGAGGAGCCTGGGCAGGCTCCCACCGTGACCCCTCCGTGGTCTGACACAGCATCCCGGGGAGCCCCCGAAGCCGGCAGGCAGCGAGCGTGGTGTGTCAGTGGGGCTGTCAGTCCTGAGCTAAATCACATTAAAAATGATTACTAAATGAGCTTGTTTCCCTGCTAGTTGAGATGCTGTGACAAAACAGCTGAAGTGCATCGAAATGGATGAGAAGAGATGGTGCCGCACGGCTCGGGGTTTAATAAGCAGGAAAATTAGGTGTTTTTCATAACCTTAAACTGCACCAAAGTGATGTTTCCCATAGGGCTGTGCCACTGTGAGACTGCGGAGGGTCCGACCTGCATGGGCTGAGCCCGAGGCGCAGCAGAAGCCACAGCAGAATGGACCTGGGGTGTGCAAGGCAAGCTGGCAGGGATTTGCTCCCCGACTTTGGAGTGCAAGGTGCAGCCCAAGATGACACAATCTCATCCTACAAAAGGTATCGTGACCAGTGCTATGAGGACGAGGCTGAAACGGGGACAAAGTGAGAGCCCAGGAGCATGGCACTGGGACGTGGGAGGTGGCGGGAGCTGGAGAAGGTGCATCACTCTTTGGGAGATGCGTGAGCACAGCAGGACTGGCTTTCACAGGGTGTCGGTGTAGAGGGAAATGGGCACACGTCTGAATGGGGGCTGGAGGTGAGAGGTGTAGGGAAGGGGCCGCGTGACACAGCCGGCCGTGCCAGGGCTGCTTGGGGCAGGTGGCTCCTTGTCCTGTGATGGAGAAATGACCGCGGGATGCCAGGCCTGGCAGCAAAGCCCATCCCCGTGCTGCTGGCCCGAGGGGATCTGCAGGCTCCTGCTCTCAGCACACTAATGAAATAAGCAGCGCGGCCCCACCGGATGGTCCCTGTGCACTAAGTGATGCCATTCAGCCCAGGGCTAATGGTTTTGCTCAGCCTCAGAAGACCCCTTGTGATGCTTCCCAGACCCCTGGGAGTGGGCGCTGGTCATCGCAGAGCCTGGCACAGCCACCACCTCCTGCAGGGACAATTCTGCAGCCCAGTGTGAGCACCCACACAGCAGCCCTGACTCTGGGGACTGTTTTGAGGCGCAGAGCAGCCATCGCTGGGCAGCAGC
This sequence comes from Megaceryle torquata, assembly GCA_024611175.1. NCBI lineage: Eukaryota > Metazoa > Chordata > Aves > Coraciiformes > Cerylidae > Megaceryle > Megaceryle torquata. The sequence continues at coordinate 40,509 of JANIJG010006535.1, forward strand.
TCGGTGGATGCTGCCCTCAGGCTTCTCCCCATTTGCCGTGACCACGCTTATAATAAGCAGGGAGCAGCACAGGGGCCTCTGGCCATCCCAGGGCATCGTTTCACTCTTCCTGACCAGTCCTTTAATGTATCTCCCCACAGAACCAGCCGCAGCACCTGCCCAAAGCCCCACAGAGGGCTCTCTGGCTCGAGCGGAGTCAAATTGGTGTACAAAGCACAGGATGGAGACACCAAGAAGCCCAGGGAGAGGTGAGTGCCAGCGTTATGTGGGCTGCTTGGTGCGAGGATGAGGCCCCAAGTCAAGCCCACCCCAGGCAGGACCCCCAGCTTTCACCAGTCCCTACCCCAGTTTCCCCAGCAGTGGTGACCAGCATGCACGGGACGGGGTTGACGTCAACGGGCTTTCAGCAGGGATGATGGATGGCAGGGGAAAGTGCTCCCGATGCTGAGCCGCGGGCTGGGGAACGCTGCCCCAAGCCGGGCAAGGCTCCGGTAAACTGGCCCTGGTAAACCGGCCCCAGCAACGCCCGACTGGGGAGCCCCTGGGCACGGGGGAAGCGAAGCCACAGCCCCCACGCGTTCAGTGCAGTGATGTTTTTGGGGCGTTCTCAGCTCGGAGCCTGGGTTATGTTGTAGAGGTGCCAGGGACAGCTCAATAAGCAGCTGTCGGGTGCGGGAGGAGCACCGGGACTGTCCCACCGGGGATTGGGACCCTTCTCACCCCCCTCTCCTTCCCCGGCCGCACATCCCCTCCCTCCCGGGCACCGCATCCGCGTCGAGCATCCCCAAAATCACCGCCGCCCTCCCCCCACCCCCGCTCCGCGCCGCCGGCGGAAGATGCTCCGGGGCAGGTGCGGCCGCGGACACCGGGGCTGTCGCCGTCCCGGGCTCCCGGGAGCGCCCCACCCGAGCCCAGCCGCCGCCGCGGGCACTCACCGCCGCTGCCGCCGCCGCCCGTACCCGCTCCTCCCCTCGCCCCGGCGGGCTGCTGGGAGCGGCGGGCGGGGGAGACCCGGCCCCGGCGGCCCGAGCTGCTGCAGAGAGGGGCCGGTAATTCCCTCACCCCCTCCCCGCAAGGGTCCGAGCTGGGGCTGCCGGGTGTCACCTGCCAAAAGCTGCCGACCGCGTCCCGCTCCCAGCAGCTGCAGGGTGAGAGTGGCCAGCTGGACCCCAAAAGCCACTGGCCGGATCCTAAGGGCTGCTGGCTGCACCCTACACCTGCCAGGCGGAGCCCGAGAGCCTCCAGCTGCACCCTACACCCAGCAACCAGACCCCAAGAACCTCCACTTGGACCCTACACCCAGCAACCCAACCCCAAGAGCCACCAGCCAGACGCTACATCCATCAGTCCAACTCCAAGAGCTGCCAACGCGATACTTGTCCCACCAACTGGACCCCAAGAGCTACTGGCCAGACTCCACCACTATCACCCAGACCCCAAGAGTTGTCACCTGGACCCAAGGATTCACCAGCCAGACCCCACACCCGCCATCCAGACCCCCACGGCTGCCCACAGGACCGTGGGACCCTCAGTCAGACCTGAGACGCTGCCGCCGGTCCCTGCTCAGCCCGGGTGGCCGCGGTGCCTGCGTCTTCGGGAGCACATAAACCTCCCGGCTCCGATCCCTTTCGGCTGCCACCGGAGCGCGAGCGTGGTGGCCCTCCTGGGGGGGACGGGAACTGAGGAGACACTCTTTGTGCCCTGGTTCCTTCCAAAGGAGAAAGTTTGGGCGCAGAGGCGGCCCCGATTCCCACGCTGCCCTTGGACTCACCTTGGCTCCCTGAACACAAACACTAATTTCTCTCTAAGCAGCGTCTCTTTTCGCTCATGGTAAATTCCTCCAGCGTTTTCCCTGCGTTGCCTCTGCAGGCTGCGCACCGCGCCTGACATGGAGCCACGTGCCTGGAGGAAACCCTCCTTCACCGACTTTAACTCTGTCTCTCCCTAAAATAACGCTGAGCTTGGCTTTCCCGGTGGGTGGGCTCCCCATCCTCGCCATGCTGGGGGGTCCCGGGGCTGCCACCAACACCCCCAGGCTTTGGGAACTGTCCAGCCCTTGTGGGCAAAGCCTCCACTGGGCTCTTGGGATCGGGATCGGGGCCTGGGGGGTGATTTGAGGTCCCCAGGGTGGGCTGGTGGGTACGGTGCTCAATGGGCGTTGATGGAGGGAGGATGGGGGGGGGAATTCCTCCTGTGGCAGCTGCAGGAGGGGAAGGGGAGAGCCAGGGTGCGGTGGGTCCCGGCGTTGTGCACAGGGAGGCTGGTCAAGGAGCAGGAATAGCTGAAAGAACTAAATATGGAAACTTGGATAAAACATTGCTGAAGTAGGGAGATGGTTTCCTAACAGAATTCAAAGCATATAAACAAACTCAGGGAGGGAGAGAGGTTGTCTGGAGGGGGCCTTTATGAGTAATATTTAGAAAAACTAGCTGAAAATATCTCGGTAGGGAAAGCTACAAAGCAAACGTCCAGCTTTGTGGGGAAAACGTCAGTCCTGCGAGCACATTGTTTTGGGGGAAGAGATGGTGAAGACACGTGTGTCTGTGGGGAAAAGCTTCTCCTCCTAACGGGGTTTTTTTTCCAGCTGTCATTTTGATGATAAAACATGAAGCTTCATGGCAAGAGTAAAATAATAACGACCCGTATTTCAGTTTGATTGGTAGGAAACATTCTGACTGACTCTGGTTTTCTACTTCCCTTGGCAGGTTGCTCCAGGATCCCTCACTGACCTCCTGCTGGGAGGGACTCGGTGGCTCATCCCCGTGTGCTGACCGGGGCTGTGCAGCACCAGCAGCCGATCCCCTGGGAAGTTCTGCCCCGGAGCAGGATGGACAAAAGCCCTGGACTTGGTCTCGTGCTGGGATCCCATTAGGGCTCTCCCACCTCTAATGTCTCTTAATTTGTTAAGGAGCTCAGCGCTGGGGTTTGTCGGCTCCTCACCACCTTCTCCTTTCCGGTTTGGTTTTGTGCCGGTGAGAAGGGGCTGGTTTAATGTGATTACCGCAGTAAAGCCACGTAAGAGGATTCGTGAGGCTTGGCTCGACGGTGTGGCGGGGGCTGTTGGCAGCACGTGGCGCGGGGATGAGCAGTAACAGAAAGCACGGAAGAGGCTTTGCAAGCCCTGCCATCATCAGCACCCTAAACCCCAGTGTCCCTGCGAGGGTGGCCCTGGGATTCTGCAGACCCCGGGGGTGTCGTGTCCTGCTTTTGCAGGGCAGACATCTGCCCGCAGCAGGCTGCTGCTCGTCCTGCTGACAGGTGGATGTAAGAGGCAACAGAAAATGCAAAGAAAGGGGCAGAATTCTGCTGCCCTAGAGTGGGGTTTTGGGGAAGGAGAGGCCTGCACCTCATGAAGGGCGATAGGGAGAGGCTGGTTTCTGCTGGGACTGGGTGTTCTGCAGAGGTTTCTCCAGAATATCACTGCCCTGGGCAGGTGTTAGTCCATGTCCAGAGAGCCAGGCCGTGGGGAGTACCCCGGGGGGACAGAGGGGCTTGTCCCCTTGTCCCCACTGGAGCCTTTGCCCTCAGGGATGAGGCCAGTGCTGTCAGTGCTGCGTCAGCTCTGCAGGTTGTTCTCTCCTTCCTGTGCTGTGTCCCACTTCTCACAGGAGAAGCAGCTACACCAAGGTGCTGTAAAACCTCCTTTTGTTGTTCTGCAGGGAGCAATCAGGTCATGTGTGCTCACCAGTATCCTACTGGGAAAGTCAGTGTTGATCTGTGCTGGGCACCAGCCAGGCAAGAGGCGCTAGCGCACCATCTGCTTGTCCTTGGGATGCTACAGGCACTGGGAAACCCACTGTCCTGCAGTGGGACCGAGCGAGCTGAACTGGATCCCAGTTAGAGCTGGGCTGAGCGGCTCAGCTGCTGCTCTTAAGGCTACCAGATTTCAGAATTCTGGGGTTTTTAAATGGTTTCCCCTGGGAGAACTGGGGGGAACATCACGATGGTTTGGAGGCTCCTACCCTTCTGTCCTGGGAGTTCAAACTGAGGGCAGGAGCTGTTGGTGACCCCCGGCACCAGGGTTGACACTAAGATTGTCCTTCAGTTTTTTTGGTCTCCCAAGGAATCCTTTGGCAACAGCCAAACCCTCTCCTGTGTGGAATTATCTTTCCAGGATTTTTTTTTTTTCAATGCAGAAGACAAAGGTTTCTACAGGGCCTTCAAAACTGGGTGCACAGGCATCTCAATCTATACCCTTCACTAACGTCGTATCGATGGTCCCAGCTGGGAGAGGTGCAAGGTGGGACGTGGCACTTGCGAGCTGGGTTAGGAGCCCACCTTGCAGCCAGCATCGGCTGTGGCCCGAGGTGTGGCACAGTGGGGCAGGACTAATGGACCCCCACATCTGGCCCTAAGTAGCCTCTTTTTCCCCCAGATCTGCACGGCACCGCGGCCACGTCCATCCATAACACACCCGGGTTTTTCTTTTCTACGCTTGTCTTTGTTTGGAGATAATTGCCCCGAAGCAACAGCTTCTTTGGGGTGAGTTTGGTGGACGGCTGGAATGGGAATCCCGGGGGGACGGGAGGGGGATGAGCCAAGGAAAGGGCCAGACACATCAGCTCTGCTCCCAGAGGTGGTTTTCCTGAAACTGGACCAATTTCGCCCTTCCAAAACCCGTCTGCGGGGGCCCAGCTCCTCGGGGATCAGCCAAGCAGGGAGCAGATGTCAGTGAAGCGTGAACTCAACAAACTACCACCAAATTTATTCAAGCACTGATAAAGCGAGAGCAGAAAAAGTGCCTTTTTTGTTGTTGTTTTCTTTCCCTTTCCATTTCTTTCTTGTTTTTCTTGGCACCTCCACATTTGGGACAGGCTGACACAGAACCCTCTGTGTCCTCAGACGGCCACGATCCTTCCCGGAGCAGCCGAACGGGCTCCAGACAACGCGGCCATTGCTGCTGAGAGAGCAGACGGGGAGGAAACGGAGCAGCCCAGCAGCGCACAAAAGGATTCGGCGGGAGGTTGTGGAGAAAGCCCTCGAGCGGGGCCTGGTCCCTGGCAGGAGAAACAGCTGGTGGGCTTGACAGCTGCGCCCAGCGGCAAAGTCAGCAGCGGGGCCGGGTAATTGATTTCTAAATGAGTCGTTGGGAAGAAGGGGCCGCGTCGCATTGCGCATCGTCCCCTGCCGTCGGTACAACAAAAGGAGGCTAGCCTGGAAATGGTGAGAATTAAGAAAAAAACCACAAAGTAAAACCGACCGTAGCGTGACTTTTATTTCTCTTGGCTGCCTCGCAAGTGCCCCGGGATGGCGAAGTTGTGAGACTTTCGCTAAAACCCCAGGAATTTGCTGCGAGATCTCTCCCGCTTCAGGGCCAACGCGTTGTCTTCAGGGCAGCCGAGCTCTGAAACCGCAGCGTGTGCAGAAATGTGCCCAATTTCCTCCGTTTGGCAAAATGTCAGGCAACAGAAAGCACAGCTCTGAACTCTCTGCGTTCGCGAGACATGGGAGGGATTTTCTCCTCCCTTTTACGGAGGCCGCACGGCCCCCTGCGGTCTCAGAAACTTCACCGGCCAACGGCACCGAGTTTGGAAACTCCATGGAAAGGGTGAGGGGAAATGCAGCAGCCACACGGGACCTGACTTGCCTTTCCCATCTCCGATGACATTTAAAACTCCTCTTTCTAGCTGTAGATGGGATGCAAGCGATTTGGGCACCAGAAAGGTAATAAAGGAGGCAAAGATGGAGTCGACTTTCAGGATGCACTTTTTCATGGGAAAAATGCTGGAGCAGCATGAGTCACCCTTCAGTGTAACGTGTCCCTGAGCCAGAAAAGCAGTCCCTGGGAAATGAGATAGCTGGCCGAACTGGAACACAGACTTTTGCTTGAATCGGCTCCAGCTCGGGTAGGATAGTAGCAGAGTTACCCCGCGATGATAGATCAGAGGCCCCTGTGAGGAGTGTTGGACAGCTCACCCAGGGTTTATTTGGACAGCTCTCAAGGCTGTGACAGGCAGGGCTGGGAACCTCCCTGGATGAGCCAACGGGAGTAACAAACGGAGGAGCGAATCCTCCACAGGGGCTGGGCTGAGGGATGCGGAGCTCGCCCCGTCAGCCTCAGCAGCAGGGTCCCGGGAGGACCACGGGGCTATGATCCCTGCGCTGCCAGGCAGCCGCCGGCGGAGAGCCAGGACCTCGGAGACAAGCAAGGGGCAGCGACAGCTTCTTCCGGCGCCTCAGGTGAAGCCACGGGGTCCCCGCCCTGGGGACAGCCCAACGCCAGCCCACCCCGGCCTAAGGCTTCGGCCCCGCTGGCTCGCACAGGCCCAAGCCGGGGACTGCCCGGGTCAGGCCCTGCCGCACCCAGGGACTCGGCTCCACCCTCGAGGCCCGGTCGGCACCGGGAACCCTCCCGCCGAGGCCTGGGGCCCAGCCCCGCTCGGTGCGGAGCCCCCGCCCGGTGGATCCTCTCCGGGCCCTGCTCACGCTGCGCCCCCTCCGCAGCCGCGTTCTCGCGAGATCGCCCCACGGGTCACGCGCATGCGCGGCGACGCGGCCCGAGGGAAAGGGGAGGAGCCTCCGCGCCGCCGCCTCACGGATCCGCCGCCATCTTGTTTCTCGGCCGCTGGGCGCTCGCTCTTGCTCTGGCCGTTCCCCTCCCCCTCCTTCCCGCCTCCCTCCCGTCGGGCCGGAGGCAGCGCGGGCGCCGGGCGGAGCAGGTGGAGGTCGCGGCGCCGGTCGCCCCGGTGAGTGCGCGGGGAAATGGGCGGGAGCGTAGCGGGGCGGGGGGGGGGAAGTCGGCGGCCCGTGAGGGGGCGCGAGGCGGGGGCGGCCTCCCCCCCCTTCTTCTTCCCTCTCTTCCCAACGGCTCCTTTCCGATTGGTGGAGCAGTACCGCGCTCGTTGATTGGGCCGAGCCGGGGGAGGCGGGCGAGAGAAGCTGCGCGCTGATTGGATACCGGGGAGCGGACCGGGGAGAGGACAGGAAACCGAACCGTTTCCCCGCGCGCCCAGGGGTGGGGGAAGGGCGCGCGAGGCCGGTTCTGCTGCGGGGAACCGCGGGGGGGGGTCGCAGAGTGTGGCCGGGCCCAGCCCGGAGGGAGCGGAGTTCGTGCGGCCCCGGGGCTGGCGGAGCTCCCGGCACCCGCAAGCAGGTGCTGCCTGAGGGCCACGGGCAGAGCGGCCGGTGCCTTTCCGGGCAGCCAGCGGGCGTTGGAGGCGGCAGGTGTGGTCTGCCGGGCCCCACAGGGCGTGTGGTGCAGGAGAGATGGGTTTCACGTACCGGGGCTGGTGCATTTTACCCATCTCTGGGGTTTTTTTTCCACCCAAGCTCTAAGGGGCTTCTCCAGAGTCATCCCCGGTGCTGGTCAGCCTGAGCCCGAGCCTCTGAAGCCCTTGGATCTCTGGGCAATACCTAAGGGATGGTTTAATCTCTGCTCAGAATTTTAGAGCACCCGGAGCTGTGCCAGTATCTGCACATCAATGTGGTTTCCCTTGCTTCTGCTTTTGCTGAGCTGAGAAGAAGAAAGAAATGGTCCCGTCCCCCAGCGAGTGCTGAAGCTCTGTCCATGAAAAGCAGGATGAGGGTGGACACAAATGGTTTTGGGCTGGGTTGGATTTCATTCAGGTTGGTTCATTCTCCGGCCACACCATTGGCTGAGCGGTGGGCACAGGACAGGTGGGGTGGCAGGGCTGGCTTTGCTTCGTGGTGGCCAAGCTGTGTCCCGGGGCTGGCTCCTTTTCCCGGAGATCTGGCAGACTTTTGGTTGCTTGTAGAAGAAGAAAAAAAAGCACTGGGTACTTCTGGATTGTGACTCTTCACATCACCTTTTGACATACTTGTTGAGTGAAGTGTTCTCTACATACTTAGGAAAAAATGATTCTTGTCTGTCTCGATAGCTGGCTGAGTACAGGCAATGAAAGCACAGTCTCCACTGGCCTCTCAGAGCAGATGGCCCACGAGCACGTGGTTAACTTTTCCTCTAGTCCTACATCCAGAAAATAGACCTCCTGGGCCATCAGACATCATTTGCTGCCGTTGCCCTTGGCAACGTCGCATGCCTTTTCTTAGGCTTACCCGTGTCCTTCTTAAATGAGGTGACGTTTTTGGACTAGGCCATTGCTGCTCGATTGGTGTCTTGTCTCCCATCCAGCCGTGCACTGGTACCGGCCCAAGCTCACCTGGGCCCTGCTCACCGTCCCTTAGGCGCTGGGTTCGTGGTGGTGACAACCTGCTGTAATCTCACATCGCCTGCTCCGTCGTAACCGCGCTGGGTTTTGTGTCACCGTTACCAGGCCTCCTTTGAGGCGCTGGCTCTTGCAGGAGCTCGTGGCCTTTCTGGCCGCTGTGAACGCCCCAAGCGGAGGATTCGGATGTGTTTTGGGACGAAGGCAGAGGTTTTGGTGAAAGCAGAAAGCGGTGCTTTGAGTGGGACCTTTGAAAGGCCCGTGCAGCACCGAGAGCTGTTCAGTCGGAGCGAGGGCAGGGACCTGGGCTGCTGCGGGGTGACCTGGTGCCCGTCGTTTGTCCTGCCCGGCCGACCCGTTCCCTCTCATTTTGTACTTTATGAAGATAAATCGCGTTCCTCAGTGGACGTCCTCACCCCACGGGTGAATAATGGGCTGACGGTGCCTGAGCTGGAACATTCCTTTCTCCCTCTCTCTTCCCGGTCGCTTTGCAGTTAAACCTTTTCCAGTGGGATTTCAGCAGTTCCTGGGTGTTACCTCACCTGCCCTGTGCAACCTCGGAGCCACAGCCATCAAAACAAACCCTTTACTGCAGGGCTTCCCAAAAATTTTTTTTTTCTTTTTTTTTTATTTCACCATTGTAAAGAATTATTAAACACTGGGGGAGGACTGGCTGTTCCTGCAGCCCCAGGCGGTCACACAGGAGAGGGGCTCTGGCTCCATAGGTCACAGGAGGGTTGTTACAAAGCACCCGGGGATGTTTTTGGGCCGTCGTTTCCACTCAAAACACCGTCCAAGGGCAGGCAGCGGGTGGCTGTTTGTTCGCATACCTCCAATAGTGAGCATACCGCGGCGTTTATCCGAGGAAAGGCACGGGGAGAGAACAAAGCACTGCAAAGAATTACTATTTTATTTTATTTTTGAGACACGTTTGAACCAATTATATTTAATAAATCAATGGGAAGACCTATTTTTAAATTAATCTCTCCTTGCTATCTGTTTCAAACTAATTTAATCTGCAGGACTGGTTAAGCATTGGCTGTGCTTTGGCATATTTTTTGGTTTTTCCCCTCCGTCTATAATCCCGTAAGCACATTATTTTCAAGCAGTAAATTGCATCTGGGAATGCAATTTGAAATCCCGTCCGGTTCTTGTCTGTAATTTGCTAGAATAGGTTAAAATATCAGCTGTGTTTATTCTAATCATGACATTCCCAGCTTTCCAGCCCAGCCGGGAGCTCTGGAACCAAAGCGGGACTCGGTGGTCCGTGGTGGGACTCGATGATCTTAAAGGTCTTTTCTACCTTAAAATGTGATTCTGCAGGGGGTTGGAGTAGCCAAGGGACAGCTTCCTCTTCGCTTCGCTTCCCTCCACGAGCTGGCCTGAGAGCACGAACAGCAGCAACGTGGGGCCTGCTGACAGGGCTCGGGCTCTGCGCCAGGAGGGCGGCTCTTTGGAGAGTTTTGTGTCTAAAAATCAGACTTTTGAGTGTTTGGGTTTTTTGTTGTTGGTTGGTTTGTTTCTTTTCTCCCCAATCTCTGGGTTATTTTCCAATCTCTACGCGCACATGGGAGCGAGTGTGCGTGTGATCAAGTCCATCCCGTGGATCAGCGGCGGGCAGTGGCCACCGGTCGTTTCATGGTCGGGTCTCCCGGGGCCGAGGCCGGTGCCGGGACCCGCCGCTGCGCTCGGCAGCTCCGTGACGCGGCGGCGGCGTGGGTAAGGCGGGAGGGGGGAGCTGCTGGAGTGGCAGGCGCGTGGGCCAATCGGCAGCCGCCCCACGACCCCTCGGTGAAGGGGAACGGCCAATGGGAAGCGTGCGGGGCGGGTTTGAGCGCCGCGCTGCGGAGGGGGCCGCGGGCGGGGAGCGCGGCGGGCGCTGCTCTGACCCCTGCGCCGCCTCTCAAGGTAACTTTAAAACAGGAAGTGGACGGCGAGGTTGCGCTGCCGGCGGCAGCCAATAGGCGAGCTGGACCGCGCCCCCCCGAGGCGGCGCTCAGCCAATCGGCGCGGGCGGGGCGGGCCGGGCGGGCGCAGCAGGGTAGGCTGAGCGGCGGCTGTTAAAGGGGCCGGCGGCCCGGTCCGGCGGGGACGCGGAGTCCCGGCAGGCAGGGGTCAGCTCAAAGACAAAGGGATGGCGGGGAGGCCCGGCAGCCGCCGCCCCCCGCCGCAGCCGCCTCCCGACCGGCAGGCAGGGCCCGTAGCGGCCGCGGCCCAGTAAGTTCATTTGCGGCGGCCAGAACCGCGCTGGCTGGGGCGGGGGGCGGCGGCCCGGCCGCGGCCCGGTGACGGGGGAACGGGCCCCGGTGGGGGGAGTTGCCCGCCCGGCCTACGCGTGTCCCGGCCTTGTGCGGCGGGAGGAGGGGGAGGCGGTGTGGGGGGGAGCAGCGCGGGGGCTCCGGGAGAGGGGGCTGGCGGGAGGCAGCCGGGTCGAGGCGGCCGTTGGGGCCTGGGGCTGAGCCCCCGGGGCGGCGGGTACCGCTGCAGGCGCCGCGCCCTGCGGGTGGGCCGCGCTGCCCCGGGGCCGGTAACCGACTGAGGGGAGGGGGCACAAAATGGCAGCTCTTCACACACACACACACACCCCCCTTCCCCAACCGGAGCTGCTGCCGAGCCCGGGGTGTGGGGGAGGGTCCTGCCCCGGCTGTCCTTGGCGGGGGCTGCCCAGGGAGCTGGCCCGCGGGCACCCATCGGAAACGTGGCTCGCGGGGTGGGGGGGGGGGGCGTGGAGGGCAGCGGAAGCCCCGTCACCCCCAAACCGCCGGCCAAACTCCTGGCAAGTATAAGCAGCCCTTTGTTTTCCTTTTTTTATTTGGAAATAAGCACTGAAGGTCATCGGAGCCCCGCAGCCCGGCAGTGACAGGCGGAGGAACCGGGTGAGAGTGCGTCTTAGCTTAGAAGTTTCCCAGCGTAAAGGGCTTTCTCGGTGATCCCGCTGACACCCCCAGCTCCGACGGGGCTGGGCTCTTGCTCGGCTGTCGCCGGCAGAGCGGTCGGTGCCGCAGCTGAAGTTGCCGGAGCGAGGCCTGTTCGCCAGCACCAGTGACCTTGAAATACCCCCGCTCCCAGTTGCGAGAATGAAGGACAAAGTTTGTTATCGGTACTTTGGACCGGGGTGGGGGGAAGGGAAGGGGAGAAAAGAAAAAAAGGAAAAGAAAGGGAAAAATGAAACTGCTCCTGAGGGCATCGAGGACACGGAGAATAGCTCGTAGATGAGAATTAAAGTTAGTTTTCAGCAAGGAGGCGAATCACATTGCAGACATTCCTCCTGCTCCACTCCTACCGAGAGATGCTGACCGTTGCTATTGCCCTTCCCTTCTGGGGGGTGAACTGGGTGACACGGCTCGAGTGTTCTCAGTCCTGTCTTTATCCATTTTATTTTATTTTTTTGCCCCCCCTCCCCCCCCCCGGATTGCTAATTGTTGGCCTTAAAAGTACTGGTTTGAAAACTAGAGGTAATTATTTTGTGCAGCTTATTTTTGTAGGGATGGTAGAAAAGCGGGCACGTGAACCCCTCTGCACTTCGGTGTCGGCCGCTGACCAAGACTCTGTCTTGGGGTTGAACTTCAACCTGAGCCGTCCTTGAATTGTTACAGCCTCCGAGTATTATTTGGGGTGTTTTAGCTTAAATTAAGGCTGGTGACTGGCATCACCTTGTCTCGGGCGAAGCTTAGTCGACTTTCAGTGGTGTCTGGCATGTCATGCTAGGTTCAATCCGAGAAGGGGGCAGAGCAAGAACCGTCACCGTAAGTCATCTGCTAATGCTGGTGGCTGCTCCGGTAGGTTAGTGGAACAACAGGAACTTCTGTAGCAGGCTGTTGGCCAGAATCGGGGGTTTACTCTGAGTGTGAAGGTCATTGTTAGCATCTGTAAGTGAAAAAATGAGATATTTTAAGACTTTTTGCCTTGAAATTAGGCTATCTTGAGCTGCTGCGTGCTCTTAAGGAGTGGCAGAGCGAGGGAGCCTGCAGTTGCGAGACGAAATAACGAAATGCAGTAAGAAATCCTGCAGGAGTCTTCGTTACACCCAATGTTTATCACATTTCACATTGCTTAAGCTTGCCAGAGGTTGTGGCTGTGTAAGAATAGGTGCTGCTTGATCTTTCTAGGTCAAGAGCAGCAAGAAAAGCCTAAAGCTTTTGGTAGCGCTGTAAAGGGATTTATTAACAAATTACACCGGTTCCTGGCTGCTTCTCCCGGCACCGTAAGGGAAAAGAAGGTCCTTGGATCTCATTTTAGCCCTCTCAGGGGAATTGGTTGTGTGTCCCCTCTGCCCCAAAGGTCCCCTGGCACCTTCTCCTTAAAAGAAATTTTTCCAGGCTTGTTTTTTTTTGTTTTGTTTTTTTGTCCTAAGTAAATGTGAAAGTAGTGGGGGTGTAAAGGTCAAGTTTAGTGGGGGGAAATCACTGTCCCTGGGTTGAGCACCTTGGTGGCTGGAGGGAGGAGGAGGAGGATGTGTGTGGCTGTGAGGGTGGGGGATGCCTGCAGGAGGTCACCTTTCCAGCCAGCGCATTCGGGTTTGTGGTTTTGGTGGGGTTTTTTGGTTTGTTTTTAATCAGACTGGTATCTTGCATTTCTATAAGGTAGCGTGACATCTGCATTTTACCAGTGTTGGCACACGAAGCAGTTTCTTAATTTCAGGGCTTAGCAATCTGCCTGTGTCGTAAGTGAATTAAATTTGTCCAATTGCTGACTTCAACTCTTTCATTACTACTTTTTGATTAAAAAAAACCCTTTTTCAAAGGGTCAAAAAATGCAGCAGCTGTTACAAGGGGCACCACCATCAAAATCAAACTTCAGGATACCTGTCAAAGCTTCCCAGGAGTTCCAGGAAGGTGTTTTATATTTGTCATCAAAAACTTGATTTTCTCCAGGCTGAGATCTCACTGGGGGCGTTTTCTTCCATCATCTGTTTATAATCTGCTCTGTGATTTGATCACTTCCTGATAAATCAAACCAGGTCGCTTTGGGTTGTCTTTTTTCAGTCAGTGAAGGTGACCCAGAAGGGTGTAGATTTGCATGTTTATAATACAGGATATTGTTGTTTTGGGTTTTTTTTTCCATTTGTTATTAAAATAATAGGAGAAAAGCCTGATTAGAGCATCCTGTCTCCTACTGGGCAGCACTGGTTGTGCTTCAGTTAAGTCAGATCTTGCTGACCTTGGAAGGCAAGAGGCTTGTGGGTATTTTTAAGAAAATAAGGCTTTTTAACTTGTGCGAGACGCCGTTTGATAATTTATCTTGCAAAAATGAGTAAAATAATAGGAATGATGAATATTAGAGTAATCCCTGTAGAAAAATAACCCTAAACCCAGTACATTTATGTCACTTTTCTACCCAGAATAACAAAATTTGCAGACGTGGTGCCCAGTTACAGACTGGTACAGCCTTTGACTGCTTGAAAACCCTCACAAGTTCTCGTGACCAACTCCTGTTTCTCCCTCACCATTTTCTAGCTCGTACCTGCCCTGCTGTGGTTTGAACCATCCTTTCTGCCTTCCCCTCTTCCCTCTTCAGCAGCACTGGTGGTTGAGCCTAAAAATGCAGCAGAAAGAGCAAATAAACGCACAACACTTCCACTTGAATTTGAATGCAGCTTTAACTTTGCCCGAGCTGTGCTGCAGCATCTGTGTCAGCACGGATCATCCCAGGGCCGCTGCCTGCTCCAGCTGCTGCCTGCTTCCCTGTGGAACTGGGAGCTTAGCAGCCAGCATCCAGTTTAGGGTTTGGTTTGTTGTTTTTTCAGCCAGTTTAAATCGTGTGGCTGTCAGAAGGATGAGAAAATGTCAAGGCACTTGTAGGGTTTTTTATACAGAAACAATTTAATGCGGAATTATTTATAAAGAATTCAGAAATATCAACTGACGTGAGCAAAACGTGGATCTTTCTGGCTGCGTGTCTGTTTAATCCATAGTGTTTTGGCAGGCTCTTTGCCTGTGCTCGTACTCCAGGGCACTAAAGGTGTACGTTACATGATCAGAACTTCTGCTGCTTCAAACAGAAGAGAAATGGGCAAACCAACCCAAACTCTGGGCAGAGCCCTCTCGCTCTGTGAGCTGTTGGGGACAGCGGTCCGGGGCGCTCCGTGACGGCTGCGGAGATGCCAAACAGACACCAGCAAAGCTGAAAACTGCCCTTGGATTTTGAAATAGTTGAAGCACTTTCTGAATAAATTGAGCCCGTCGCTTGGTTAATGCTGCTGCTGGTGCCAAAACAGTGCCTGTGGGCCTGAAACTGGGTTTGTTGGCTTTCATCTTGGGCTACTATTAATCTATCGTACGTTGCATTGTACGCATCGAGGGGATGTGGCAAGTACCTTTGTTTTGTGGCTACCTGATGTCACTACAGTTGTGAAATTCTCTTCCCATAGCGTACAAGTCCAGGGTGAGATCTCTCCTGCCTTTGAGATCCTGAGTGCTTCTCAGATTGCTTTTTTTTGGTCTATACAAGTGCAAGCACACAACTCATCCCGCCTCGGATCGGGCAGTTTTGTGAAGGTGAGTTTGGTGTCGCTTTTAATGTCCTCATGAAGGTGACTGGTAAAGGGAAGCGAGTAAAATACCTCGTGGAACACGTAGCTGGTAATGTACATTTCCGAAGCTGCCGTAGCCGTACGCAACATCATTTTTCTGCTAAGTTGTTGGAGGTTAAAGTTTACAAGGTGAAGTACCCGATAGGCAGTATTGTTTTGGTGTGTGCCAACTGCTTTATTGTCTGAAGTAGACTTGACTTAACTCGAACACGCTTTACTTAAAAGAACTTTCCCATTTCTGCCGGGTGTTTAATTTCGGAGCTGGAGAGGCAGCGCGATTCATCTCAGGCGCTTGTTGTTTGTCTGGGAATTTTCTTCCTCCGTTTCTTGCTCCGCGTGCTCGCCTGCCAAAACTGCACTGCAAAGAGCCGCTTCTTAATCGTGTTTAACTGTTGAAACACCAAATACCGAGTGTGACTCTTGTGATCTTTCACTCAAAGAAGAAAGGAAAGTAAAAGAACCGGTACAAACAGCAATTCAGATTAGTCTGTTTGCTTTAACTTCTAAAAAAAACCCCACAAAACCAACCAAAAAACCCCCAGCCAGACTGATCCTGTGCTATTTGCTGTGGTGTTCTAATACTTGCAGCCTCATTTTTCTCTTGGTGCTGCACTGTGGGGAGGCCACTTCTCAATTCTGCAGCATGGTTCCTGGTGCCATGGTGGGTTTCTGATACCAACCTTCAGTGCATTTATGTGCTCCTCAAACCCTGCCCGGAGTTAAATGCAGTTTGTGTGTGGATCTCTGGTCTTGCCGTGCGCAGGTCGATGTGGCTGCTGCTGGACAGAGGACCGTCGGGTACAGAAATTTGATGCTTCTCTAAAAAATGGATGTTCTCTTGCCTGGTGCAGCCAAAGCAGCTTTGGAGACTCTGTTCTCGCTCCTGCCGAGCGTGCAGCTTGTGCCTCGTGAGGCTGTTCCCAGCTCTGCCCAGTGAGAGGTACTGGCTCGCTTGCAGTTTGACGCAGCTCTCTGAGATCAGGGCTCTAACTTCCTAACGAATGTGGTGTCAGGGAGGTTATCTGGCCTCTTTCTGCTTTACATGAGTGGTTGCTTTGGCCTTGCCACCTTCCCTCTGGAGGAACCGGGATCAGCTCTGCCTCTTGCGCTCCCTCCCTGCGGAGTGGATACTGGGGAATCACAGAATCGTTGGGGTTGGAAGAGACCTTCAGGATCATGGAGTCCCAACTGTTCCCCAGCTCTGCCAGGGCACCACTGACCCCTGCCCCTCAGCACCACAGCTCCATGGGGGGCTTGGAAACCCCTCCAGGAATCATAGGGACTCCACCCCTGCCCTGGGCAGCCTGGGCCAGCCCTGGACAACCCTGCAGGGGAAGAAATTATTCCTCAGCTCCAACCTAAACCTCTCCTGGTGCAGGTAGGAGAGGCAGCTCTAATGCCAGCCTGTCCAAACAGCTGCAGACTGTCCAGGGATGGGAGGAGCAGAATTCCTGCTGTAGGTACTGGGGTGGAGAGGGGCAGAGTGGGAGGGATACCGGCGTGGGATCCAGCAAAACATGGACTGCGGTGCTCTTAGCAGCAGCTCAGCAGCAGGAGTGGTACAGATCTGGCCCTGCTTGCTGCTGAAACCAGACCGTGCTGTCTGTGGTATTGGAAGCTGTAATCCAGGTCCCTCTCTCTTGAGTTTACAAGTGATTTGGGTTTAATGCTGGGCCTGGAATGAATGAGAGCAGAAATAATGTGTTGGAGGTCTTAGGGAGCTAATGCTCGAACAGTGCTTTGAAGACATAATAATCTACTGCTAAATATTCATAGAAAAAAGGGCTGGAAGGCATCTGGAGAGGTCATCCTGTTTATATATTTTTTTTTTTTTCCTGCCCTAAGGCAAGATCAACTCAAACACCAGTTTTGCAACCTTCTCTTGAAAACCCTTAGCAGTTTGTATTCAATATCCTCCATGGGCCATTAGCGCAGCATTTAACTAACCTGGGCTGGTCAATTCTAATTGTATTGAACAAGAGAAATCTGCAAATACTCACTTTATTCCAGAGCCTGGAATGATTCTCCCATCAGCTGCAATCAGCCACTTCTGGTGCCAGCCACAGGCTCAGAGAACCGCTCGTGTGTCTGCAGTACCACGAGAGGGGACGGATAAAAATAAAACTGAGGAATTGCAAAAGTTTCTTAGAATAGCACATTGGAAGGAAGCGCTTGTGTTTTGAATGATGTTGGGTTTACTGAAAAGCCTCTTGAAATCGGTTTGAAAAAGTTGAAAGGCTCTGTTTTCATCAACAGCAGAACTTTAGTCTCTCCAAAGTTTGTGATCCTCACTGTTTTCCGCTACCTGGAAAGCTGTGTTGGATTTTATACCACTATCTTCTGGGAACTCTCTTTTGTTTCTTTATCTTTTGGTTAAATTAATTTTGTGTTAAAATCTAAGATCTCGGATTTTGGCCTGTGGTTTAGCTATAACTTTATTCATCGTTTGTTGCCCGTACATAATGATAGTTGTCTGGGTTAATAATAACAGCATCGTTCCTGCTGTGATGGGCTGAGCTAATTGTGCTGTGTATGTCAGGCTGTGGATTAGAGTCGGTTCTGTTTCATCTTGAAAGTGTTTCTGCTTCCTTTTTTGTTATGATGTGGGGTACTGGGGTTTGGTCAAAGCTGATCTTGGGTCCAAAAAGCTGTTGCGTACATGGGATGATTTTTATAGACAAAGCTTTTTCTGTGCTGTCTTGTTGAGGCCCAAGCTGGAAATGAGTCTCAACTGGATGCGTGCGTTGAAGTGACCCCTCCTTTTGGAGGGTGTTTGGCAGGGGTAGTGACGGCAGCACGCGCCGGCCGGGCTCTCTGAGCCCCCTTCCCAGGGTGTGCATTCACTGGTTTTCTCATGGAATCGTTCAAAACACCAAGAGCCAAAAGCTCGCGTGTCGTAACCGCAGATCCTTGCGTGCTGCAGCTTGTGTCTTTCCTTTGGCTTTGCCAGGGCCAGATGCAAATCTTCTTGGTGGTTCTTCACCTTGCCATAGCGCTTTGTACCACGCTGCGGTAACATCAGGGGTTTTTAAGACTTCTATAGCAAGATTTCAAACTTGGTTTGTTCAGCTCTTGCCACTGGTGGCAGCTGCTGGTTCTTCATCAGGCCAGAAACGTGCTGTGGAGGTGGGGTTTGCGTGCAGTTCAGGTGGGACTTGTAACTGTGGTGCCTCGTCTGGTAGCTAGGAAACCTCCTGGAGGGGATGACGTGCTAGTGGTGTGTCCATCTCTGATTGTCTTCCTGGTGGCGTCTTCTTCCCCATGCTTTCTCCTGGGGCTGTGCCAGAAGTTGGGCGAGTTCCCTCAGCCAGCCCCAGCAGCTCTGACCGCTTTCCTGATGGAAGCAAGAGCTGCGATGACCGGGGGGGTGCAGAAAACAGCTCCAACTCAAAGCCTGTGGCACGGGTTTGTAGAAATACCTGTTTGCGGTGCCAATGCAACGGCCGATGTGACTCAGGTTTGTGAATTGGCTTACTGATTTAAAGCTCTTACACGACTGAGTGGGCAAGGCCTGAATATTAAGGTAGAAGAAGAGACCATATTTATTATTTATTTTTTTTTTACACCACCACGACCACCCACTAAAGCACATAAAAGTCATCCTTGGCTGTGCTTGTGGCCCCTTTGTGTCTCCAGCCGTGCCGTGCACTTGTGCTGCTTGGCCTCCACCCAGTGAACATGTTGTTTGGAGCTGTAATGGAAATAAATTTGATCTTATTTCACGAGAGGAGGCTCGGCTGAAATTATCTATGTTGACTCGAGTAGATCTTAGAGCAGAGAAAATGCCCTGTGAATCGAGGCGTGGTATCTCCGTGGGAGCAATTTTTAGACCATTAAGGTTACTCCTCAAAGGTTTGTTTTATAAGAAGATAGCACGGGGCACAACAAGGGCTGCAGATCAGCGGCGCAGGGACAACCCTTCCGCACGCCTTCAACCGCTGTGATCGCTGCCCAGGCCAGAGGTTGCTGTCCCAGCCCACTGCAGACTCTGGGTATCTTCTGCATTTGCTGTTCTGCTCCAGCTCTAATTGAAGGAACGAGAGCAGCACCTTGCAGAGGGTGCTGCCATCTGCATCCACAGCTCCTCTTTCGCTCGTGTCTGAAAGAAACGTCTTGCTAAATTCATACAAAACCATATTTATTCTTCCTGTGAAACTCGTTCTTGGTTGCTAGATTGTTCCTCCTGATTCCAGCAGGATCAGGTGTCTGCTGCTTATTGCTCCCCAGAGCTCCTTCTTCAGATATGCAAGTGGGACTCTGCACATTTTACTTTTAAATCAAGGGACAGGCTCCCAAAACAGAATGCTACGGTTTGGAGAGTTATTGCATCAGACTGGAAGTATCACAGGATGGCGGGATTAGGATTTATTCTAAACATTCACTTTTCAGCTCTCTGGATCTATTTTTAATTCTTCAGACTTGCAGGGTTTTTGCTGGGTGCTGTGGCACTGGGGTTTACTCTGCTGGTAAAGATGGTATTTATTTTTTATTCTTTTTTAAAGAATTTCTTGTTCCCTCCTTTTCTGTAACACCACATCCTAAAAATCAACCTGTGAGTTTCAGGGGATAATGGATGTTGTAAAACCAACAGCATTTCAAGAAAAGCTGTGTTGGTGGTTTTTTTGTGGGGCAGGTCAGGGCTTTCTAAACACGGTCAGCATGAAGGTGGTAGGATCTCTATTTGTACGGTGGTAGAATCTGGCAGAGGGGAGTTGCTTTTGCAGTGGCAGTTTTCAGAAAGATTTGCCTGTTATCCTTATTTCTCACTATAATCTAAGGATGTCGAGGCAAAATGCTTTGTCTGAGCTGTCTCATTTGTCTTTAGCCTCCCTGTTACTTCAGATTTAAGATGCTGGGATGGAACATGCAGCTTCTGCCCTACAGTACAATGCCGTATAAAAGGGGCTCTTTCCCATAACGTACGTCATGGGAACGTGACTGTAATCTATGCAAAGAACCTTGACGTTTCTGCTCTCACCAGGGTCTGTGGGACTTGGTCTTGCTGAATTATTGCCTCCTCCTTCATCGAGAGCCTCGAGGCTTTTCAGTACTTGCCTCTGGCACTCGCTGTTTGCATATTCTTTCAGGTGGTGGGATAAATGTCACCAAGATCTGCTCTCCACCCAGACGATTTTGTTTGGTCGACTTCTTAGTCGAGGCCAGCTTGGGAATACCTTGAAAGCAGGCACGTCGGAAGCTGTGACGTGCCCCTCGCTGGCCAGGGAGCTTGTCCTCCAGTTCCTGACCCCAAGCTCACTTGGCAAGAGGCACCAGGAAGGGCTGGTGGCTGCCGCCGGCAGCTGCTGGGCTGTTCCTGGCTGTTGGTTTTCCAGCTGGAGAGCCCTGGGTACCTGCTCCGGGTGGAATTGCGAGATCAGAGATCTTGGGTTTATTTGTGGTTATACTGTAGCTTGTGTTTTCAATAGCAGGTTCTTGCTCAAGCGTGCAGATTGTGGGCAACCAGGGTGAGACAGCTTTGTCTGGCTGCTCCCCCCTTCCCATGGCATTAAAGAAAGCACAAACTAGCAACCGTTTTAAGAAAAACCAACAATCACCAAACGAGCAACAACAACAAAAAAAGAACCCCAGACACTAGAGGTGTCTTCACGCTTGCTTTGTGCTCTGCTCAAGTGAAGCTCTTAAGCCTTTGTCAGCTGCCACAGGATTTTGTAAGTTTAATGTTTGTAAAAGGTGTTCTGCTCCTGTGAGCAGAAAAGCTCTAATTGCCAAGCGTTGATGGCGTAGTTGTACGATGTGCTCGCTAATCTGCTGGGTAATCACCTCCAGGCATTCTGTGCGTAGGCCTCAGCTTTTTGGCCTTCATTTCTTTTTTTCCCTTAGTCTGGAAACAAACTGTCTTCATGGAGGATATTCCGGGCTGTACGGACTGGGTGGGCTGCTGTGAAGCAGGTGTGTCCCAGTCTCCCCCGTTCCTACCCCCTGATTCCTTGCCGTGTGTGTTTTTGGAGGGGCTGGTTTGTTTGTATCTAATTCAGTAAAGCGTCCGCATTGTGAGTGTGTTTCATGTGCTCTTGAACCTCCTCATCTCGGTTCCTCTGCAAGAGCAGCTCTGCACAGCCTGGATTTTTAGGTTGCAGGCTCCCGGGACGCTGGGTGGTAGTTGGGCCGATCCCCGGTGGGTGTAACGCCCCGCTCCGCTCGGATCCGGCATCAGCGCGCCGGGAAGACGACGGCTTTTGTTAAATAAGCGCGCGGAGCAGAAGCGCCTCTCGAGCTTGCGAGGTGCTCGCCCAGCTTTGTATGGAGCCACAGTGCTGCTGGGACCGGTACGTTCCTGGTTGCAGCTACGCTCTGTGGCGACCGGTGACGCGGGAGATGGGCTTGAACTTAACGCAGTGTCAAGGTGGTGGTGGAGGAGCCCGTTTAGTTGTAAAACTTTGGAGAGGCCCTACCCTGC